>JBAKBP010016033.1:0-53213 GCA_037953745.1 Lithodes maja
GTAAGGGTTAAGCAAAAGGATAATTAATGGAATTCATACAAACACAAATAATAATAATAAACACTGACTACACACCTAGATCTATTCCAATGTCTGCCTCGAGTACAACTGAAATATGTCTAACGTTCAACCACCAACGCCAACCACCCCCCAAAACACGAAACAAAGTAACATCAGTGCAACTATACTTTCTGAGTGTGAATTAGTTTAGAAGCAAACCCGAAGGCTTCGATCTAGAATACATACACAGCTGAAACCCAAAGACTTGAAATAACTACCAAAAATGGTTAAAGTCATAGAATTTAGTTTTAGAGGGCTTCGTTTGATTTATATTTCTCATAAAAAGGCATTTTGTTTAGTGTTGAAGCGACTAACTATCTCGAAATCATTCTGTATGTATGGATGATCGATGTCGTGAGAACAAATGCCCTTTATTATGGTATTTACATGTTCTATTGTTCATTCCCATGTGCTTGATTATTCTAAAATATAAATGTCTAGAACTACATCTGACACAACTTGCATTACAGGTATGCATTACAGCTTAATATATATTTTTTTTTCGGCTACTAGAAAATATTCTCACGAGAACGATCATCCATATTCAGAGAAATTTGTCGAGATAGTAGAACGCTTCAACTCTGGACAAGATGCTTTTGTAGAAGAACAAATATGAATAAAACATACCAGTGATTACTGTACGAGGGTTCATAATGGGCCAGGATTAATGTCTAAGATTTCTATGACATATTATATCCTGCCCAATTTGAACCCTCGAACAGGAAAATGAATCTCCGAAGTGTAAATATTAGGTAAGGAATGGATGAAAAGATTCAATTCAGTTTGGGATTTCTTAGAATACTTAATATCACGATTTACGTCCTAGAGTGTACACTCTGAGATATACTGTAAATGGTGGCCTTAAATATTCGAAGCTCTTTCGGACTGAATTGAATCATATGATTGTACTTTTTACCTAATGCATGCTTGGTTCGAGAGTTAATACATATAGTTTGAGGGTTGAGGATTATTTGTGCTCTAGAGAGTACGTTCTAGAACACAAATCGAGGTTTAGATACTTGGAAGCTATTCTGAAATTAATCGAATCTTTTCACTAATTCATTGCCTGATATTTACTTTTCGGAGGTTCGTTTTGTTGTTCGAGGATTCACATTTGGGCCCTAATTTATGTGTTAGAGTGTACTGTACACTCCATGACATAAATTAGGGCCATACATTTTTGAAGCTATCCTGAACGAAATCGAATCATCTCATACATTTGTGTACAGTCTGGGACTAAAGTCGTGGTATGGACCTTTAGCCATCCATTAGTGCCCTCTAACGACGTTATTCGAAGCAATCCGATATATGATGTGTTTGGCTCTCCAAAGATGGCGCTGTTCGACACGTCCAGGTAGTGCCAAAAGTAAGCGAGAAACTTTATGTTTCTTGGCGGATAACTACCATGCCAACTAGAACACACACACACACTACTGCATTATTTGAATGTATGGAATATAAATGCTGATAGGAAGCAAAAATGCACTGGATATCCATGAAAAGCACACATTTCAGAGTTAGAAGTGGTGTGTGTCATTTTACTTTATCGGTAATATTTAAATAGATATCCCTATATACAGTAGCTTATTCATGCGAATTATATAACCAATAATTGGTGTTTATAGTATAGGTCGTTAAATGACGGTATTGCTAGCGCCAATAATATGTATATAAAATAGAGATTAGGATACTAATTAACAATGCAACACAAATACTGTAACTGAATATGGTAGGGTTCATAGGAATGACAACGTGGTGTAAAATAACATTAATTAAAACAAAATATATGATATTATTATAATGTCGAGGAACAATAGAAGGAAACAATTAAAGGATTACCTATGAGGATATTAATATACAGTATACTGTATTAACCCTTAATTAGCGGCGTGCAACATAAGTCGAGTTAAATAAAGCTGGACTATGTGGCGGCGCTCGACATATATCATGTGGCAATTTCAGCACGTAATGTTGCTGAGAGAGAGAGACAAGTGGTGGCAGGAGAGTAGCGAGCATATGACTGTTCCCGACCACCGCGGCGAACCTACTGACACGAATCCCACCTCCTCCCTCCCTCTCTCACTCGCGCTATATACGGAATTGTATGGGGAAATTGCCTAATTACATGCTTTTTGCACTCGCGTTGCACGGTTTTTGCAAGAAAACTAGCCATCATAAAAGGATCGTTATGGTGTCATTCGAAAGCTCTGTTTATGCCCTTTCAGGGATAGATACTTGTTTTACGTTCTGGGTCTTATTTAGGCATGAAAATGATCACGTAAACAGCCCTATTTTGGCTAAAAACACCCCGCTGGGCGATACATATAAATAAACCGCATAGGCCGCTCGTAAGGTGTTAAAGCAATACTGGGATATATTTAATGCCATCATTCCATACAGTAAATTGTGTTGGAGATCCCTCCGCCCAACCTTGGCCTGTATCACACCACCCTTAGAATGATCATCCCGACGACTTTTTTATTATTACCACTAAAAACGTTAATATGTTTCACTATTTCATATCTCCTTCAACAGAGTTTGATCGTGGTATAATACATAAAATCCTTATGTTATTCCCATACCGTCTATATATATCTCCTATATTTATGGATGAGAATGAAAGTTTATGAAACGCTCCGAAGCAAGGAGAACACAAACTGTAGCTCGTTTAGTACTTTAGGGCGTAGGGAGATAACGTAAACATCCAATGAGTCATTGGTCAAACTAGGTCTTATTAAACTCTTTTCTTCCAACGATACTTTCTAATGATGTATAATAACAGATATTAGCTAAAATAAGGCATGAGATTGATTTAGGGATTACCGAAAAGTTTAAACAGTTTCCCAGACTGTAATACAGTAGTTGTTGTTGTTGTTGTTGTTGTTGTTTTTCCCCAAGCTGCCTGGCCGAACAGCCCCAAGGCCCCGAGCAAGGCCAAGGCCATAACCGAGCGCCCCCACAGAACCCTCCTTGCCGACCACAATAAAGCCTGGGTGACCGAAGCCACTCCATGGCGGGGAGCTGAGGAGGGTGCAGAAACGCCCGGGAAACCAAAGCCCCACCCAGGGCCCTGTGCCCCTCAGCAATTATGAAGAGAAAGTTGAGGGGCAAGGGAAAAATGTGACGCTTTGGCTTCCAATCTTGGTAGATTGGGAGGTCAATCCACCGAAAAGACGCCGTCACTTGAGATCTAGAAAATATATAAGTTAAAGGAACAGTCATGAGTAAGCTATGGGTATGGCAGAGATCGCTCAGTTCTCACTCTGATAGACCAGCCCATCACCAGTAATAATAATACATAAATAATAATACAGTAGTTAAGCTATTTGTATGCGTAGAATAAAAAACCTAGCTGTGTTAATTGTTTATAGTATACAACATACCTCTAATTGTTTAGAGGTTTAATAGTCATCGGACCTCGTCAGTATTTGATAATATTGAATAACTGTTCACAGTAACTATATCTTATACAAGGTTTTATATGCCATCTCCTTCACATTAAATCCAGTGCCCTCGAGAACTGCTTGACACAATTATTTGTGTTAGGTGTTCTATAAGTTATATCTTTGCTTAGCAGGTCAAGCATCCTTTATTTAACAGTTAATTAATTTGAATGTATGAGGCTGTATTTTCTACCATGTTATGATTATTGGCTTACAAAATGAAACTTGTATTTATAAAATACTGTTTGTTTTTAACTTTCCGCTTATATAAAATCAAGAATATCTTTCCACTATACAGGGCAACTTACCCAGTTCATTACCCATTACAAAATGTGTCCCTATTATATGAGTATCCTGTTGTAGTATGCTGCCTAATAATACACATCGTGTTACACGAGAGAAATCTCCTTAACATAAAGATGTACAGACTACATTTTGTTTTCTTTCACTCTCTGGGAAATATAAGCTTCGTATATTGACCCGCCAAACCCAACAATCTATGTTTAGTTAATTTCACTCCAACACCAAACACCTCCAATCAAATTAATAAAGCCTCTCTCCCACTATCCCTCCCTCCCTTCACCTTCCACTACCCCCTCCCTCGTTCCACCTACCGCTACCCCCTCCTTTCCTCCACCTCCCACTACCCCCTCCCTCCCTCCACCTACCACTACCCCCTCCTTCCCTCCACCTACCACTACTCCTCCCTCCTTCCACCTCCCACTACCCCTCCCTCCCTCCACCTCCCACTACCCCTCCCTCCCTCCACCTCCCACTACCCCTCCTTCCCTCCACCTGACACTCTCTCTCTCTTTCTCTCTGTCTGGCATCGTGAAGTCACTGTGTCAGAAATACGAGTTAGAGGAAAGACACTCACAATGCAGTTAATGTTTGAATGGAAAATTATACTCACCTGGTGGAAAATGATCTTTTATTATATACATGAACACGACAAGTTTTGACTCTCACAACCGCTCTTCACAGCCCTTAACAACTGAATAGATCTCCAAATACAGTCGAAACTTGACATGTCCTTGTAAATAATATAACATCGTTTTCTCCCTTATGGGTATGATTCACAGAAGACGAGTGTATTGACTCCTTGAACTTAACTTGTAGTGTATATCGTGATACAATTGTATATTACATGCGTGTTTTAGTCAAGTAAATTAAACTTACACAGTATACTAGTCTTAATGACATTGCTTACTATACATTAAAACGGATTAAAGGTTAATATGAATATAATATTTTGTTATTGATTGGAGATCATTAACACATTCAGAACGGGTATTATTTTTTAGGTATGTTATTTGTTATATTCTATTAAGCTTGGCTCGGAATTGTAGCAATCAAGATGTTTCATTCGATAATTTGTAACCTCATTGGTAGAGCTATTTCATAAGCTGAACAATATCTTCTAATAGCAACCAGAAACATACAAAGTGTTACGACTGGGGTTCAAATATATCAGGGCTCTTATTCATTGGACTAGTAATGGCATAAATGATACAACGGAAAGCGCTAGCTCCAACCTCTGATGTATATCCCCAGTGAACAAAGAACACAAATACTCTACAGAGTTCTATATGCAATAATAGGCTATCAAACTCTCAATAAATGTGCGTCTACTCTAGGCTTAATGTTATGTGAAAACAGCCTATTACTACCTATAACCGAAGGTGCTTGGTTATGGTATGCAAAGTAAGGTGGTAAGAGAAGTTACAGCTTACGTTACTTTAATCAATAAATGTCAGGCACTCCTGCATGAAAGAAAGTGCACTGAAGTCCTTCAACACTAACAAGGAATCTTCTTTAAATGTTAGATGCTATAAAGATGCTCGTATCGGAAATGGAACCCAAAAAGGCAAGCAGCGGAACAATGCTCGTGCAGGCTATGCACACAAAAAGGCAGAATATATAATGCCGTCGGAGCCAAGAATATCCTAAACACTACAACAATAATAATAATCGCCGACAATGCAGTATTCCTATCAACAAAAAGAGCCTAAGTCGTTTGTGTCTCCATACATCAAACTAGGCTGCGAAATGCTTGTGTAATAATAAATGGGTATGCATAAAAAGAGTAATTGGATTAATATACTTAATGTCTACTGTGACTGATAAAGTCTAGCTAGAGTCAATGATACGAGATACTGGTGCGCATGGCATGCCGCATAGCCTAGTGCAAATCTCAAGTCTGTGCATCAAATATTACGTTATAATGAAGGGTAGCTCTCTTGAGAAACCTTAATACCGAAGTATTAAGCGTTCTCCTGGCGTACCTCAAAGACAAACAATCGAGACTAGAACAGTGCAGAATGGTATAGGCAAAAAACCCTCATTCGTGCATGCTCTACTCTCAATGGCACACAGACTAGAATTTACTCAATCAACTCCAGTTCTCAGGTATGTCGTGCCGCTTTTAACTGAAGCCAGCACTCATAGGAAACAATACCTTATAATATCAGACTCCTAGTCTAGCATTATCTAATCCAGCAGAACACTAATAACTAAAGGAAGCAGTACTAAACAATATAAATGCCAACCAATGCTTCGTGATCCACTTATCTTAACAACTAACATACATAGGTTATATCAGACCTTAACGCACAATACAACTGGCCAGCATTAAGCTGATTTTGCAGAGTTAACCAGAGGGGGTATAATATTAATAAAAGGTGGTAAAAAATATGGAAAATGAGAGAGATAGGCAGAGGAAAAGATTCTCAGGTACGGAGCGGGGACAGATAGCAAGGGAAAAAAGATGGGTGCGTTCTAGAAACCAGATCTAAGGGAGAGAGTGGCGAGGAACTGTATATATACTCGCACTAGCTCGAGCCGCGAGGGAAAAAAGCGGTTACAAGTCATCTAGCCACTAGCAAGAGCTTGCAGCATGGTAAGGGCCTCTCTCCACCAACCCCCGCGAGGCAGCCAGCCGTGACGTCATCGAGCGGGACAAAAACACTGCGCGCCCCCTCTCACTCTGTTCTACTCTCTCTCTCTCTCCCAGATCCCATCATTACTAGTTAATGACAAAACATATACTTTACAATTAAATATATAAAGCCTTGACATGGGTGAAAACAAAGAGCCTTTCTGGACTGCCCATGACACGAGCTTTCATATGAAATAAAGCACACTCTAATACATAAACTGTAGCCCCATTCACTGCCCTGGCGATCCTAGCGAGTCACTGTAGGACAAGCCATGCGGTTCTAACGGAGTGGTTAACGTCACACCCCCCCAAGATTTTTCTCAGAGGCCCCAAGGCTCATAAAAATCTGATGGTAAGAACCCATGCTATATCTCCACTTCCCATCACCCAGCGGCAGTAAAATATATGGCACAGTTCTTCAACAAAACATTTTTTTCAAAATTATAACCCTCCCAACACAATAGGTTAAATTATATGTAGTTATGCTCCTCAAGAGCGAGCTTCTCTAGCCCAGCATTCTGAGAGGAGTGCAACTCAGAATTACTGCTATAACATACTGAAAAAATTCAACTATCAAAGAAAGTTTTTATTTTATTTTTATTTTTATAATTTGTTTATTTCGGCTGCACTATAGGGGCAAGCCTAGTTTTTTCTTCTATACCAAACGCTCAACTCCTGCTTTACGACCCAATACGCTGGGCTACAACCGCGAGCCAACAAGCACCAAGCGCAAAATACCATTCAAACTAAAGCAGGAGGCTACCCGTGTGTCAATCTACCCAGGATCATCTACCCTCGAACGACCATCTGCAACCACGTTGTCACAACCGGCAATATGGCGTATGTCCAGGTTATATACCAATAACCTTAGTGACCACCTGGTCAGCCTCATACTCCGATTGTGAAACTGGTCCAAGAACTTGAGAGGGTGATGATCTGGGTAAACTACAACGACCGGACCATAGGCTGGAACACAGACCTCGAAATGCCTCAGAGCAAGTACAACCGCCAGCAGCTCCTCCTCGACAACAGAGCAGCTCCCCTGGGCCGAATTGTACTTCTCCGAGCAGAAACTAACAGGATGCTCCAGCCCATCATCGTCCTTTTCCACAAGGACGGCACCAGCCCCCACACCACTAGCCTCCGTTGCTAGTTGGAAAGGTAGGCTAAAGTCAGGGGCCCTGAGGATCGGGTGAGTGCACAACAGGTGTTTTACTTCTCTAAACACCTTCTCACACTCAGGCGCCCAATTGAACTTCTTATCCTTCCAGTTATCCTCCACCTGAGCTTGACTGTCCCGTTCTCCTTCTCCACCTTGACTGCTAAACGTCATCACAGGCACAGTGAGAGGCTCAGGGGGGTGCCTCCCATACTCCTTCATGGGATTAACATGACATAACTGATTGCGCTTCCGTCTGTCTGGAGTGGCTACCAAGTAAACCAGGTCCGATAGCTCCTCCACCACCCTATAAGGACCAGTGTACTTCGCGGATAAGGGGTGACCTACAAGGGGCAGTAGAATCAACACCTCCTGACCCACGTGAAACTCCCTGAGTTCAACCTTGAGGTCGTACCTGTCCTTCATGAGGGCCTGAGAGCTAGTCAAATTACGGCCAGCCAACTCCAGACTGCGCAACATCCGTTCTCGACTGTTGAGGACACACTTGAGCATAGAACAAGGTTTTTCTGCGCCCTCCCATACTTCGTCAACCATATGGAGAAGCCCTCTGACACGGTGTCCAAAGACGAGCTCATTAGGGCTGAATCCCAAACTCTCCCCAGGTACCTCCCACACAGCAAACAAAACACATGGTAGGCCAAGATCCCAATCCCTCCCACTCTCAAAGCAACAACAACGAAGCACAGATTCCAAGGCTGAGTGCCATCGCTCTAACACACCCTGGCTCTCCGGATGATACGCAGATGACACAACCCCAACAATCCCATGCTGCGGCATTGCTTGTACAAAGAGGCTAGAAGTGAAGTTGGGTCCCCGGACTGACTGAATCCCCTGCGGGTAACCATACCGGGAAAAATACACTAGCAAGCTTCGGACCACTGTCTTCGCTGACCCATTTCTCATAGGGTACGCGTCAGGGTACCTTGTTGCTACATCTCTCGACCGTGCAACACTGTCCTCCTTCAACTCGACAGCACCGGTACCACCTTCAAGAACCTCCGGGTCTACCAATTGCAACTTACGAATGTCCGAAGGAGCAAGCCTATCCAAGTGTTTGCGAAACAACTCATGCCCCCCTCCTACATTAAATTTGGCCTCCCGTTGCTCTCTCTCTGGGTACCGTTGCTGTCTCATCGTCTTTTTAAGCCCATCCACTGCCTTCTCAGGAACAGTTAATGGGTCTTCTCTAGACTCGAAATGTGGTCCTAATAATGAGTCCCCGAGAATGTCCGCTGATACTGAACTCTCAACCGCATCAACTTTCAACCCCTTCTCGGTACCCTTCCTCCGCTGATCTAAAGACTGTTGACCAGAATGTGACCCCCTGGATGCAAGGGAACGGGTGACAACACATGCCATAGGTTGCCCCCGACACTTCTCAACCCACTCCTGCTCCTCCCTACTCACGTCGGCCGGCTTCTCGGCAACGACCAAGGGTGGAGCCTCAGAAGTAGGCCCCGCAAAGTCGTTGCCGAGAAGGAGGTCGACGCCCCCAACAGGTAACTTCTCCACAATTCCTACATCCAGGTCACGAGTCACACCATCAACCTCCATCTTCATTCTTACAAGCGGGTATGACCTTGTTGCATTAACTCCCTGAACCACAACCACCCGCGCCGTATTTACAGGTTTACCAGTGAAATTTCTCAACAGTGTTTGCGATGCCCCAGTGTCACGCAAAATTCTCACCTCATGTCTTCTACCCCCCCACTCCACACAACCGAGTCCCCTGTGGTCACTAAAGGCATCACGGAAAGGGAATAAGTCTTCCGGATCCTTCTGCACTGGCAGTGTATTTACCTCGGAAGAAATGCCTCTAACAAACTCCGATGTCCTCTTGAACACTCCAATGCCGTGAGCAAAAGACACGGCTGCCGGAGGAGGTCGACTAGGCACTCATTTGCCTTATGACCCTCCTGGTGGCAACTAAAACACATAAATTTCGGTTTCGGCTTATACTGCGATGTAAAAGGCCCCTGACTTTTCACATACGGTGTGGTGTAAGGTTTGAATTCAGTTTTAGTTTCATGGCTCTTCTGTATAAATGTGTCATTGTTACGGGGAGGGGGAGGATAACGGTCCTTAGCACTTACATCGTACCTCTGTGAGGACCCGCAACCCCGAATCAACGACAGCCGTCGATCAGCCATTTCTGCTGCTTCGACTAGAGTTCTTGGGTTTTTCTCCTTCAAGTTCAAAGTTAGATCACCGCCCGTACTCTTAAAGAACTGCTCCAACATCATTAACTGCTTAATTTCATCAAATGTTGTGACCTTCTCAGATCGGAGCCAGTTCCCCATAGCATCGGACAAGTCCCGGGCGTGTTCCAAAAAGGTGCTATCTCTTCCCTTAGTTACACCCCGGAACTTCAAACGGTACGTTTCTGGTTGCAATTCGTAAGCCCTCAGGACAGCCTCCTTGAGATCCTCGTACACAATACATAACTCCAAAGGTAATGCATCGTAGGCTTTAAGACCCTTGCCTATTAATCTAGAGGATACAAGTGCTGCCCATTTATTCTCTGGCCACTGGTGTTCCTGGCACTTCTTCTCAAAGCGTGTGAAAAATTCTGTTACACCACTCTCATCAAACACCGGAACCAGTTTCAATAAGTGCGAGAGAGACTGCTCATGAACACGGTTACCAGCCCCAAGTCGCTGTCCCGTTGTCTCTACTCGCGACTTCTCTACGTCCATGTCGGCACAGTACCTAGTCGACTCTAAGTCAGCTTGGATTTTTGCTAGCTCTATGTGCTGCTGACTGATAGTTTTTCTCTCATCTATCTTGGCTAATTCTAATTGCTGCTGAAGCTCACCTGCCCTGCTAGCCTTTCTCTCTTCGATCTTAGCTGATTCTATTTGCTGCTGATGCTGAAGCTTAGCTAATTCGAGCTTAAACAATAATTCTGGAGATAATCCTGAAGGAGGTGAAGGTGCTACAATGTTTGAAATTACCGGTGGTCCCCCCAGGGGCAACCCACCCTGCCAGTCACCACCCACCTGTGGAAGCGTACCCGGGGTCGGCAAACTACTGGGATGGCTGGGAGTCGAGTGTAGGGGAAGCATGGCCGAAGGGCTCTGAGCACTCAACCCATCTCGCTCACCAGTCATCCTGCCCAGTACACACGTTATCAAGTTATCCCTGGTCATGCTGCTAGTAACCGCATGACCGATAGCTGTGGCCAGGCATTGAAGACCGTACCGCTCCATACCCTCCAACCGCTCGGCAGTAACAGGCCATTGCAAAAATATCCTAGCATCCTCCTCACAGTTCACCTGATTAACCATATCATCATACTGCTGTTCCTCAGTTTTGACATTACGTACTGTGTCTCCATTCTCCTCTGATCCGGTATAAGACATGATGCTCACAAAAATTTCTCACCACAATATTCAGAAAAGAAGCACCCCAAACTCTTATACCTCGATATACACACAAAAATTCTCGGAAATACTCAAGGGTTATACTATGTTGCAAAAAAAAAAATATTCTTGCTGATCCCCGCAAAATATTCTCCAAAACAACAAATGTTCCCTGCTAATAAATGTAGGTTCACCAAATCCTAGGTAAGGTCGCCATTTGTTACGACTGGGGTTCAAATATATCAGGGCTCTTATTCATTGGACTAGTAATGGCATAAATGTTACAACGGAAAGCGCTAGCTCCAACCTCTGATGTATATCCCCAGTGAACAAAGAACACAAATACACTACAGAGTTCTATATGCAATAATAGGCTATCAAACTCTCAATAAATGTGCGTCTACTCTAGGCTTAATGTTATGTGAAAACAGCCTATTTCTACCTATAACCGAAGGTGCTTGGTTATGGTATGCAAAGTAAGGTGGTAAGAGAAGTTACAGCTTACGTTACTTTAATCAATAAATGTCAGGCACTCCTGCATGAAAGAAAGTGCACTAAAGTCCTTCAACACTAACAAGGAATCTTCTTTAAATGTTAGATGCTATAAAGATGCTCGTATCGGAAATGGAACCCAAAAAGGCAAGCAGCGGAACAATGCTCGTGCAGGCTATGCACACAAAAAGGCAGAATATATAATGCCGTCGGAGCCAAGAATATCCTAAACACTACAACAATAATAATAATCGCCACAACAATGCAGTATTCCTATCAACAAAAAGAGCCTAAGTCGTTTGTGTCTCCATACATCAAACTAGGCTGCGAAATGCTTGTGTAATCATAAATGGGTATGCATAAAAAGAGTAATTGGATTAATATACTTAATGTCTACTGTGACTGATAAAGTCTAGCTAGAGTCAATGATACGAGATACTGGTGCGCATGGCATGCCGCATAGCCTAGTGCAAATCTCAAGTCTGTGCGTCAAATATTACGTTATAATGAAGGGTAGCTCTCTTGAGAAACCTTAATACCGAAGTATTAAGCGTTCTCCTGGCGTACCTCAAAGACAAACAATCGAGACTAGAACAGTGCAGAATGGTATAGGCAAAAAACCCTCATTCGTGCATGCTCTACTCTCAATGGCACACAGACTAGAATTTACTCAATCAACTCCAGTTCTCAGGTATGTCGTGCCGCTTTTAACTGAAGCCAGCACTCATAGGAAACAATACCTTATAATATCAGACTCCTAGTCTAGCATTATCTAATCCAGCAGAACACTAATAACTAAAGGAAGCAGTACTAAACAATATAAATGCCAACCAATGCTTCGTGATCCACTTATCTTAACAACTAACATACATAGGTTATATCAGACCTTAACACACAATACAATTGGCCAGCATTAAGCTGATTTTGCAGAGTTAACCAGAGGGGGTATAATATTAATAAAAGGTGGTGAAAGATATGGAAAATGAGAGAGATAGGCAGAGGAAAAGATTCTCAGGTACGGAGCGGGGACAGATAGCAAGGGAAAAAAGATGGGTGCGTTCTAGAAACCAGATCTAAGGGAGAGAGTGGCGAGGAACTGTATATATACTCGCACTAGCTCGAGCCGCGTGGGAAAAAAGCGGTTACAAGTCATCTAGCCACTAGCAAGAGCTTGCAGCATGGTAAGGGCCTCTCTCCACCAACCCCGGCGAGGCAGCCAGCCGTGACGTCATCGAGCGGGACAAAAACACTGCGCGCCCCCTCTCACTCTGTTCTACTCTCTCTTTCTCTCCCAGATCCCATCATTACTAGTTAATGACAAAACATATACTTTACAATTAAATATATAAAGCCTTGACATGGGTGAAAACAAAGAGCCTTTCTGGACTGCCCATGACACGAGCTTTCATATGAAATAAAGCACACTCTAATACATAAACTGTAGCCCCATCCACTGCCCTGGCGATCCTAGCGAGTCACTGTAGGACAAGCCATGCGGTTCTAACGGAGTGGTTAACGTCACAAAAGACACTTTCTGTACTGAAAATATAAAAAGCCATGTATGAGCGTAGTTGTGGGCGATCCTCAGGCGAACCAAGGGGCAGTCCCTTACCTTAGAAAGAACATTGCCAGGGAACTATGGTAGGTTTAGTAAAGTGTAGATTGTTTATTGGTCATGGACGTCCAATCTGCTTGCCACCACTAACGGAGGAGTTGGGTAACGTTTGAAAAATATAATCAGCGAGGAATAGGTCAGGGCATGATCAAGTTGAGTAGATTTTTTACGCAAACAGTCATAGTATTGCTATTATTCACTAAGTATAATATATGTCTAAACATTTGTGTAAACTAACTGTATAATATATAATTCCTACGTGATATATGACTAAATTATAATAGGCTATAGACTTGTGTTGCATTCACTTACAAAGGTTTGTATACTGTATCCACCTTATACCATTTCTCTAGTAAGCTAGAATACTAATGTTTTACCATTAGGTTATATGTAATCATTAATATCCGGAACGGTGTCTTAATACAGTATTCTAACTTATTTTGATTATATTCCTATGCTAGACTCGCCTCACTCGATTATACATTATATATAGTTGTAGAGCATACTAATATTCCTTACATTCTGATAATGAAATAGTGTGTGTGTGTGTGTGTGTTCTAGTTGGGCATGGTCGTAATCCACCAACAAACAATGTTTCTCGCTTACTTTTGGCGCTACTTGGACGTGTCGAACAGAGCCATCTTTAGAGAGCGAAACACATCATATATCGGATTGCTTCGAATACCGCCGTTAGACGGCACTAATGGATGGCCAAAGATCCATACCACGACTTTAGTCCCAGACTGTACCTAATATTTACGTTTCGGAACTTCATTTTGCAGTTCGAGAGTTCATATCATAGAGTACAGAAGGATAGAGAGGAAAGAAAGACGCTAAAAATCTGAAAATAGCGAGCCGCGCGTTCGAGAGATGGCAGCACTATATACCTTGTACTAATAACGCTATTAATAAATCAATTCTACGCTATCCAGAAACTCTATAGACATGACAGAGTTAAATAGACCTAAGTAGAGGCTACTGTAAAGGCCAGATCATCGTTAAATTGTCGTAATTATGAGGAGGTTCACAGCCACGTCTCTTCTACCCCCTGGTACCATTGTTGTTGTGAGAGTGGGGAGTTGCCAACGTCAAACATGCTGGGCCAAAATATCCCTAGGTGTCATAAGTATAACCTATGAACGTATTTCGTGAAATGTCCTGTTTTAGTGCAACTTTATAAATTAACATCTACATAACATGTAACTAATAATATATATTCAAAATTACATTTTAATTCTTGTTGTGTTGCTTGTAATTATACACCTTACATCATAGATAAGTATGCTTTATACTGTATATGTATTCCTAATGTTTTCCTCTTGCTTTTATATATCTATTTTATTTTAAATAATTTACAAATGTTTTTACCAACATTAAATCACTCTTAAAGACGTTCCCTCTTTAACCTATTGCCCCCTCATTTTGCGGAATTTCCGTTAACTTTGGTAACCCTGCAGACAAGCCAGGCGCACAGATATCAAGGAGTATCTAATAAGGAAACACGACTGAGGTTTTTTGGTTGTATGCCCTACAACAGCCCTGCCACCAAATCCCTAGGACGCGCGGCAAAATAACCGTGTGACGTCACGCTTTAAGCTCTATCCTTCTGTACTCTATGGTTCATAATAGGCCCGAATATATGCCGTTGAATGTACAGTCTGGGACTGAAGTCGTGGTATGGATCTTCAGCCATCCATTAGTGCCCTCTGACGGCGGTATTCGAAGCAATCGGAGATATGATATTTTTGTCTCTCCATAGATGGCTCTGTTCGACACGTCCAGGTAGCGCCAAAAGTAGGCGAGATATTTCCTGTTTCTTGCTGGATTATGACCATGCCAACTAGAACACACACACACACACAGACACACTACTTTTTTTTTTTTTTTTTTTTTTTTTTTTTTTTTTTTTTTTAAAAGAGACAATGAACGGAGGAAGGAAAAACACAGATAACACAAAAAGGTCCATGTGCCTAAAGGCATCCTCCATTCATAAAATGTTTGTAACAACTGGATTTAAACTTTTGTAGATTGTAAGTTTGTGGAAAGCAACTCGAGGGAAGTGAATTCCAAAGAGTAGTAGTTCTAGGGATAAATGAATTTTGATAAGCAGAAGTTCTGCATTGTGGAGGAGAAAGTGTAAATTCATGGGCGCTCTCAGCTGCCCTAGTTCTACGGGGAAAGATGTGGAGAGGCGGCACAATTGAAGCAAGTTCCTCGGAACAATTGCTGTGAAAATATCTGTAGAATAATGCAAGGGATGCAACGTTTCTTCGTATGGATAATGTAGGAAGGTCCTGTGTGATTGCAGGGTTATTGATTAATCTAATAGCTTTATTTTGAATTTTGTCCAACTGCCTCAATGCAACCACTCCACTTCCACTCCACAGAGGTGAACAGTAATCCATCTGAGAACGCACATGACTTTTATATATTACGGCCAACTGCTCGTCAGTGAAGAATTCTCGAACTCTGTACAGGAGTCCCAATTTTTTAGAGGCATTCTTAGCAATGCTTCTAACATAATGTGTCCAGCTCAAGTTAGTAGTTAATGTTACACCGAGAATGTCAATACTAGGGGAAGTGGGAATATTTACATCATTAAAAAATATATGAGAGTCAGTGAGATTCTGTCGGTTAGAAAATTGAATGTACTTGGTTTTCTGTGCATTAAAGGAAACTAGATTCTTTTGTCCCCTTTCATTAATTCTAGAAAGGTCCTGGTTCAGATAAATTGCAGTGTTTATTTTTGAAATTATAAGATCGGGTTGGGTGAAAGAATTGGTAAATGTTAAGAAACTGTGGAGTGTTGAGTCATCTGCGTAGGAATGTATTGGATTATGAGTGGTAGATATGAGATCATTGATATGAATGAGGAACAGAGTTGGGGCCAAAACTAATCCCTGGGGAACACCAGCATTTATTGAGTGAAATTGAGAATAAAGGCCATCTACCATTACACATATTTTTCTGTTATGAAGATAAGAAGAAATTAGTGGAACTAATGATGCAAGGCCGTAGTGTGACATCTTCGACAATAAGGATTGATGCCAGACTCTATCAAATTCCTTTGATATATCCAGTGCTATTGTATGTGTTTCACCATGTTGGTCTGTAGCTTGGTTGATTTGATGCATAAGAAGGCAAAGAATGTCTGTAGTTTGATGGATCTGAAGAGGCACCTTTTTTAGGAACTGGATGGATGTTTGCTTCTTTCCAGGGTACTGGGAAGCATGAGGTATGAGTACACAGATGGAAATTTTTTGCCAATACAGGAGCGAGCACCAAGGAGCAATTCTTAAGTACTATTGGAGGAATTTCATCTGGACCTTATCTACTGAGAGATTCTGCAAAATAGTTTTGACATGTCTGGTGTGGATCTTAAGTGAGGGAATTTCAGGCGAATTAAAATTAAGTACAGGGACATCTTGATTTATTTCATCTAAGGTTGAGTTGGTGGAGAAAATATCCGCAAGAAGATTAGCTTTACCTCGTGGGTCACTTACAAGATTGCCAGTCGGAGATTTTAATGGTGGAATGGATGAAGCAGTAGTGAATTTGGATTTGAATGAGTTATGAGTAGACCAAAATATTTTGTTATCATTTGGATTATTTAGAAGTTTATTTGCCTGCTTGTGGAGAAAGTTTGATTTAGTTAGGTTTAATACAGTTTTGGCATGATTTCTGATGTTTCTAAAGTAATTAAAGGTTTCATGTGTTTTTGATCTTGTGTATGCATTGTAGGCTATTGCTTTTTGTTCAGTTACTCTAGCACAATTATGGTCAAACCATTTAGGTGAATTAGATCTTTTACTGTACTTTTGATGAGGAATAAAAGTTTCCATTCCAATTTTTACAAAATCTTGTATGTGGCTCAAGGTGGTGAAAATCATTAGAAAATAAAGAGGTCTAGGGAATATCAATAAAGAAACCTTGAAGACCCTCCCAGTCTGCCCTATCGTAATGCCATTTAGTCACCAAAACAGGTTCAGAGTGGGAAGGTGTGGTAGGTGATAGACAGGTGGCCTGTATCAGACAGTGATCAGAAGATTCAAGCGGGGACCTCACTGTAGCATCATAATTTTCTTAATTGGTTGTTAAAAATAAGTCCAGTAGGTGGGAATTATGATTAGGATTATCTGGTACACAGGTGGGTTGGTTGACTAGTTGAGTGAGATTAAATGAGTCTGCAAATAGCTCACATTCAAGACCAGCATCATCAGTCCTGGCTGAATGAGTGAGCCATTCAACATTATGGACATTAAAATCACCCAACACAGTGATTTCAGAAGAAGCATTTAAGTTGAGGACACTGAGTTGTGAGGATAGAGAATCAAAAAGACTTTGCTCTGGAGGAGTATTTGGGGAACGGTAGATGCAACATATGTATTTAAATTTACCAGCAGAAATTAATTCGTATATAGAATAATCAAAATAGGGACAATTGAAACTAGTAACCTCCTCCAGGGCAATTTCAGATTTTGCGAAGCAACATACACCTTCAGGTCTGAAATTTTGGAGCAGTTGATAACCTGGAAAATTAAATCTAGACGTGTCAGATGTGGATGTTACTTGAGTCTCTGTCAAAAAAAGGAGAGTAGGGGATTCTGCTTGAAGAAATTGATGTACAGAATTGATGTTAGAGTGAAGTCCCCTTATATTGCTAAAGAAAAAGCTGCACCGACGAGCAGCTTTGGGACGTTGCAATGCTCTTGACACAGTCGCATGATGACGACCGGGAGGGCCCTGTGTCAATGACCCAACCCTGCCGGGGGTGGATATCCGAGGGACCACCAGGTTTGCTCTTAACAATTGTACTGCCATATTTATTTGGTAAAGGTGTATGGTGTTACATGTATGATATGTAGTGGGAAGAGTAGTGTTTTATGAATAGAGGATAGCGATGTAGGGCAATGTCGTGAAGTTGGATGAGTATGTTATATAAAGAGGGTTTTCCTGATACCCCTGATGTGTGAGGCAGAAAGATATGTATCCAGCTACCAAGGCCTGGGAGAGAAAATGGAATTCAGGCTATTCCCTGAGTCTCCCGAATCCTTGGCGGTAGTACTTCCCTGGGCGGGGCTGCCTACCCCTACTACCTTAGAATGCAAAGAATAGTAGTATGCTCTACATCTATAATTAATGTATAATCGAGTGATACAAGTTTTACTCTAGCATAGGAATGTAACTAAAAGAAATTAGAATACTGTATTAAGACGCCATTCCGGATATTAATGATTAAATATAAAATAATGGTAAAACCTAGCAATGTAGATAAGGCATACTGCATATTTTAACTACTGGGGAAATGGTATATAGTGGATACAGTATACACAACTCTGTAAGTGACTGTAACACAAGTATATAGCCTATTATAATTTAGTCATATTTCATGTAGGATTTATAATTATATACAGTTGGTTTACACTAATATTTAGAAAAATATTATACCTAGTAGATATTGGCAATACTGTGGCTTTTTGCGTAAAATATTACTCAACTTGATCATGCCGTGACCTATTCCTGTATCTGATTATTTCTCAAACGGTAACCAACTCCTCCGTCAGTGGTGGCAAGCAAGTTGGACGTCCATGACAAATAACAATCTACACTTCACTAAACCTGGCAGTATTCTTTCCATCATAATAGAAGGTAGGGGACTGCCTTGGTTCGCCTGAGACTCGGCCACACTACGTTCATACATGGCTTTTTTATATAGGGGGATGTCCCCACGCTTTGTCCTTGTTACCAGGTTTCAGTCACAGTCTAACATCTTTTGATAGACTGCTCCTATAGTTATTATTTACAAGGAAACGCCAATTTTCGACTCTATTTGGAGATCTATTCAGTTGTGAAGAGCGGTTGTGAGAGTCAAAACTGTCACGTCCATGTAAATAATAAAATCTCGTTTTCTACCAGGTGAGTATAATTCTTCAATCAAACATTCACTGCAAACTCGCATTTTTCGCAATGTGACTTCACGATGCCAGAGAGAGAGAGAGAGAGAGATTTTAGTTAAAATAGGACTTCAGAGGCTATCAACCCTATTGGATTATTAAGCCAGCACACTGCAAGTCAAGAATAACGTCAGGACTGGAGCCTCTCTTCGAAAACTCCAGTCCCTTGGGAGAGAGAGAGAGAGAGTCAGGTAGAGGAGAGGGGTAGTGGGAGGTGGAGGGAGGGAGGGGGTAGTGGAAGGTGGAGAGAGGGAGGGGTTGTGGGAGGTGGAGGGACGGAGGGGGTAGTGGGAGGTGGAGGTAGGGATGGGTAGGGGAAGGTGGAGGGAGGGAGGGGGTAGTGGGAGGTGGAGGGAGGGAGGGGTTGTGGTAGGTGGAGGGAGAGAAGGGGTAGTGGGAGGTGGAGGGAGGGAGGGGTAGTGGAAGGTGGAGGGTGGGAGGTGGAGGGAGGGAGGGGGTAGTGGAAGGTTAAAGGAGGGAGGGACAGTGGGAGAGGGAGGGACTGGAGTTCTCGCAGAGAGGCTCTAGTCCTGACGATATTCTTGACTACAGTGTGCTGGCTTAATAATCCAATAGGGTTGAAAGCCTCTGAAGTCCTGTTTTAACTAACTAAGGGAGAGAGGCTTGTAGGGTTTGGCGGGTCAATATGGGCAGAGAGTGAAAGAACACAAATGTAGTCTGTACATCTTGATTTTAAGAAGATTCCTCTTGTGTAACAAGATGTGCATTATTAGGCAGCATGCTACAACAGGATTAAAGTATTAGGGACACATTTTGTAATGGGTAATGAACTGGGTAAGAGAATACAGGGCGTATAGTGGAAAGATATGCTTGATTCATATAAGAGGAAAGTTACAAACAAAGTATTATATAAATATAAGTTATATTTTGTAAGCCAATAATCTTAATATGGTAGAAAATACAGCCTACTATTAACTGGTAAAGAAATTATGTTTGACCTGCTAAGCAAAAACATAACTAGAACAGTAACACAAATAATTGTGTCAATAATTGTGCCAGTCGATGTGAGAAGAGAGGTGTTCTCGAGGGTACTGGATTTAATGTGGAGTAGAAGGCTTATGAAACCTTGCATACAATAGCTACTATGGATAGTTATTCAATATTATCAAATACTGACGAGGCCCGATGATTATCAAGCCTCTAAACAATTAAAGTTATACCCCCTGAGGGTAAGGGGGCCTCCATCTTATGATGGAGGAAAAAAAAGAATATGCCCCACGCGTCCTACTGCATGTCGTACAAGGCGACTAATAGCGGGAATGGGGGTAGATTGTAGGCACCAATCGAACAGGGCTATACCCAGGAGAGGCTGTAAGTATTTGATAAGGAATCACTGGAACTCCTGTTTCATTTGCTTAGCCTCTCTTACTGATTCCCTTTGTGCCTCACTTACACTGAGAGCAGTCCAGCATGCTCTCACAAACATCTCCTCCTCCTATCTACTTCACTACACTTAACATGCACACCACACTTCCTCCTTCAAAATTAATAAAACAAAAACATTATGAACACGGGCCAAGCCTCGGAGTCCCCAGGGGGGGGGGGGACCATAAATTCCCCCACACGTGCCCGACCTTCTCCTGACGACCCCTCTGGACCACGGCCTGTCACTCTTACTATCAACTCTTGCAATATTCGCGGCCTTTCCTCTAATTTTCACTCTGTCGAACACCATCTCTCCTCCTCCAAACCTGATCTTCTTTTCCTCACCGAAACCCAGGTATCTGAAACAACTTCCAGCAGCCCCTTCTCTGTATCCTCCTACTTTCTCTATCCTAGTTTCAAAGCCAAAGGTGGATGTTGTGCATACGTGCACAACAAACACACTTGCTGTCGTGTTCCCAATTTCGACTCCTCTGAATTCTCAACTTTATGGCTCAAACTATCCTGTCATTCTCATACTAAATATTTCTGTGCGGTCTATCTTTCCCCTAACTCTATCACCTTTCACAAATTTTTCGACTATCTAAACTCTAAAGTGGAACACATTCTATCTATCTCTCCCTTCTCTGAAATCTCCATCTTTCTATCATAAATGACCTAGAGCAGCTGGTCCAGCAACCCACCCGTATCTCGGATCGCTTCGGAGATCGGCCCAACATTTTTAACTTATTTCTGACTTCTACCCCTTCTTCTTATACTGTCAATCTTTTCTCTCCTTTGGGCTCCTCCGACCATAAACTTATCTCTGTCACCTGTCCTATCTCTTCAGTACGGCCATCCGATCCTCCCAGCTGGCGGCGCTTGTGGCACTTTGGCGGTGCCGACTGCGAGGCTTTCCGGCAGTACTTCTTTGATTTCCCATGGAATGACTTCTGCTTCTGTGGCCGAGGACCCTCGGAGAGTGCTGAACGCATTACCGAGGTAATCCTCTCGGGCATGGAAGCGTACATTCCATTTTCTTTCTCGCAGTCTAATGCAAACAAATCTTGGTTTACTCACGCTTGTTCTACTGCTGTCCACAACAAGGAGGAAGCATTCAAACGGTACCGACGCCTTAAAACTCAAGAATCTCATTCTTCCTATGTTTCTGCCCGGAATCAAGCCAAATCTGTTCTTCGACTAGCCAAGCACTCTTTCATCAATAATAAATGCACTGAACTATCCAACTCTAGCTCTTCCCAAGGTTTCCGGCATCTAGCCAAAAACCTCTCCAACAACTTTTCTTCCTCGTCTTTCCCTCCCCTTTTCCACTCTGATGGCACAACCATCACTTCTTCCTCTGACAAAGCTGAACTCTTCACTCAAAATTTTGCCAGAAACTCTACCTTGGATGATTCCGGTGCTATTCCTCCCTCTCCACCCCCCTCTCTCCTACTTATGCCTAATATCTTAATCTCTTCTAAAGATGTACTTTCTACCCTCTCTGAGCTTAATACTAAGAAGGCGTACGGTCCGGACGGTGTTCCTCCTGTTGTTCTTAAAGACTGTGCTTCCATGCTGACCCCCTGCCTAGGCAAACTCTTTCGTCTTTGTCTCTCGTCTAACATCTTTCCTTCTTGCTGGAAGTTTGCTCTCATTCAACCTGTCCCAAAGAAGGGTGACCGCTCTCAACCCTCCAACTGTCATCCAGTTGCTCTCATCTCTTGTGTCTCTGAAGTTTTTGAAACTATTCTTGCTTCTAAATTTCTTAGGCATTTCTCTTCTCATAATTTGCTCTCAGATCGCCAGTATGGCTTCTTTGAGGGTCGCTCTACTGGTGATCTTCTTTCGTATCTTACTAACTCTTGGTCATCCAACTTTCGGGACTTCGGTGAGACCTTTTCTGTTGCACTAGACATATCGAATGCCTTCGATAGAGTCTGGCACAAATCTATAATTTCCAAACTGCTCTCCTTAGGTTTCTGTCCCTCCATCTGTGCCTTTGTCTCTAATTTCCTTTCCGCCCGTTCCATAGCTGCGGTTGTGGACGGCCATCGCTCATTTCCTCATCCTATCAACTCCGGTGTTCCTCAGGGTTATGTCCTATCTCCTATTCTCTTTCTAATTTTCGTAAATGATCTTCTCAACTGTACATCCAGTCCCATCCATTCATATGCAGACGACTCTACCTTACACCACTCAATTAGTTTTCCAGAACGCCCCAGCCAGCAGTCCCTCAAAAGTAAACGTAATGAAGCCATAAAATGCTTATCTGCTGATCTAGCTACTATTTCCAATTGGGGTAGAGAAAACCTTGTTGCATTTAATGCTTCCAAAACTCAATTTTCCATCTTACTACCCGTCAGGAACCTCCAGAGGACTATCCCTTATTCTTCAACAATACAAAAATCAACCCTTCATCTTCCCTCAATGTTCTCGGTGTCTCTTTTTCTTCTGCTCTCACTTGAAAGGACCATATTACCAGTCATGCTAAGGCAGCCTCCCAGAAGCTGGGTGTGCTCAACCACCTCAAGGGGTTCTTTACCCCTGCGCAGCTTCTTGCTCTGTACAGGGGCACAGTGCGTCCTTGTATTGAGTATTGTTCATATGTGTGGGGAGGGTCCTCTCACACCGCACTCCTAGATAAAGTAGAAAGGAAAGCCTTTCGTATTATTAACTCCCGTCCACTCACCAACTCTCTGCAATCTCTCTCTCTTCGCCGCAATGTTGCATCTCTCTCGCTATTCTATCGCTACTACAATAATCAGTGTTCCTCGGAGCTTTCCCGGTTTATACCACCTCCTCTACATAGGGTACGTAGTACCCGCCTTGCAACACAATCCCACCCCTACTCTGTGCAACTCTCCAACCCAAGAGTGAAACGCTATTCTCAGATTTTCTTCTATTCAACTGCTGAGCTCTGGAAATCTCTCCCAGAATCAGTCTTTCCCTCTTCTTATGACTTAAATTGCTTCAAACTCTGTGTGTCCAGGCATTTTAGCTCGAACATCCCTTGATTTCGGCCCTGTCACTCTTTGAAATCTAGGGGAGGCACTCGCTGCAGGCAGTTATGCCTTTTGACTCCCTCATTCACATAGAAAAAACAAAACAAAAAAACAATTGACACAAATAGGTTTTTTATTCTATGCATGCAAATATCTTAACTACCTTATTACAGTCTGGGAATTTTTTACACTTTTCGGTAATCCCTAAATCAATCCCATGCCTTATTATAGTTATTATCTGTTATTATACAAGTGTCCATGGAATAAAAGGGTTTATTAAGACCTTGTTTGACTTATGAATCATTGAATGTTTACGTTATCTTCCTACGCCCTAAAGTACTAAAAGAGCTATAGTTCTTTTCTCTTTGCTTCGGAGCGTTTCATAAACTTTCACTCTCCTCAATACACATGTGAGATATAGACGGTATGGGAATATCATATGGATTTTATGTATTACACTACGATCAAACGCTGTTGATGGAGGTATGAAATAGTGAAACATATTAACGTTTGTAGTGTTTTTTTTTTTTTTTTTTAAGTAAAACAGTCGTCGGGATGATCGAAGGGTGGTGTACAGTATATAGGCCCTTGCAAGGTTGGGCGGATGGATCTCAACACAATTTACTGTATGAAATGATAGAATTGCATAAATTGCAATATTGTTTTAATACAGCATATACTGTATATTAATATTCTTATAGGTAATCCTTTAATTGTTTTCTGCTATTGTTCATTGACATTATATTAATATCATTTATTTTGCGTTTTAATTAAAGTTATGTTACACCACGTTATGTCATTCCTATGAACAATACCACATTCAGTTACATTATTTGTGTTGCATTGATAGTATCCTAATCTCAATTTTATATACAAATTATTGGCGCTAGCAATACCGTCATTTAACGACCTATGCTATAAACACCCATTATTGGTTATATTATTAGACCTATGCTATAAACACCCATTATTGGTTATATTATTAGATCTATGCTATAAACACCCATTATTGGTTATATTATTAGACCTATGCTATAAACACCCATTATTGGTTATATTATTCGACCTATGCTATAAACACCCATTATTGGTTATATTATTCGACCTATGCTATAAACATCCATTATTGGTTATATTATTCGACCTATGCTATAAACACCCATTATTGGTTATATTATTCGACCTATGCTATAAACACCCATTATTGGTTATATTATTCGACCTATGCTATAAACACCCATTATTGGTTATATTATTCGACCTATGCTATAAACACCCATTATTGGTTATATTATTCGACCTATGCTATAAACACCCATTATTGGTTATATTATTCGACCTATGCTATAAACACCCATTATTGGTTATATTATTCAACCTATGCTATAAACACCCATTATTGGTTATATTATTCGCATGAATATACTACTGATTATAGGGATATATACCTATATAATTATTACCTATAAAAGACAATTACACATACCACTTCTAACTCTGAAATGTGTGCCTGTAATATCTGTCATGGATACCCAGTGCATTTTCGCTTCCTTTTAGCATTTATAGTCCAAACATTCAAATAATGAAGTAGTGTGTGTGTGTGTGTGTATGTGATCTAGTTGGCATGGTCGTAATCCACTAAGAAACAGAAGGTTTTTCGCTTACTTTTGGCGTCACCTGGACGTGTCGAACAGAGCCATCTATGGAGAGCAAAAAAACCAATACCACTGTCAGAGGGCACTAATGGATGGCTAAAGATCCATACCATGACTTTAGTCCCAGACTGTACAGTACACTCAACGATATAAATCCGGGACTAATTATGAACTCTCGAACTGTAAAATGAACCTCCCAAATGTAAATATTAGGTAAACAAATAAAGATAATATTTGATTCTGTTTTCGATAGCTTTGACAAATTAGGCCGTGATTTATGTCGCTGAGTGTACGTGATAAACGAATTATCACAATCGTGCCACTATTCGTAATCACCTGGGAAACAAAAATACAAAGTTCCCTATGTTTATATTAATTTCGTTTAGCATAATTAAGTTTCATGCCCACACACATTTTTAGTACGGAGTGTGTTAAAACATAAATTCAATTAATTCCTATTACAATTATTATTTAATTATCATATATTTTGAAATTAAAGACATTGGGAGTTATCTCTTCTTTATATATACTATGAAGATCTAGCATGCAATTACCTTAAATTATATCACAATTCAAGTGTGCAGTTATCACATAATGTTTCACTAATTTATGCTTTGTTGCTCATTTGTAATTGCTTTCCTTAACAACACAATTGTCATGATTTACTAGTTCGAGTATTTTATGTAAATTAGGAAGGAGCCCTAGGAGCCAAAGGGTTAATGGGCCGCCACCAAACTGATTATGTGTTGCAGCCTTGGCAGTAGTGTCTGTATTTCTCACCAGCTAATAATTAACCCCAAGACCATGACTTTAATTTACTTACCAAAAATCACTTCCTGTTTTTGTCACTCTTCAAAGCATGTTAA
Organism: Lithodes maja; assembly: GCA_037953745.1. Lineage (NCBI taxonomy): Eukaryota > Metazoa > Arthropoda > Malacostraca > Decapoda > Lithodidae > Lithodes > Lithodes maja. Next base: position 25,954 of record JBAKBP010016033.1, read on the forward strand.
TTTAACAAATAATGCAAATGTGCTTTGTTGTGTTACAATGTTTACCATAAAAATAGCAAACAAATGCATATAAGATATTTATATTCTAAGGGGGGTGATGACGTCATCAACGGAGACTCTTGAAAACAGAGCTGGAACAAAGACCAGTTCATAGGCTAGCCTACTGTAGATTTGTTCTGCAGACTTACTAACGCTACACTCATTCCAGCTCCAATCCTTGCTAAATTAGCTTTTATTCTATGTATGGCACCAGATTTACCTCCATCCTTGACAATTGTACAGTACTGTATAGTGTATACCTACCCACACCCTCGGACAGTTGGTAAGTAATCTCCAAGAGAAAAACAAATAACCAGTTAGATCCCAGGGATACCAAAACGAAAACAAAATACCGCTGGATCCGTTCTCAAAAGTTGCTAGAATGTCACTAGATAGTAAACAAATGGCAACAATCGCTAGAATAACACCATGATCTCTCTAATATCGATTAATATCGCTAATAATCCTAAAATATCACTAGACTTCATGCCGCTAGATGTAAGAAAATGCTGCTAGATAGAAGTAAATACCTTTACATCTAGCGATCTATATATCTATTGCCAGACGTCATGATCCCCGAAGGGGTGGACACGAATGAATCACCCCCATGCACCTCTGTCCCCAATCAGTCGATGTCCCTCCTCCTATCCAACACTGCTTTCATGCATATACTTCTTTACTTCATCCTTCCACCTTTCTCTCGGTCTACCTTTCCCTCTCTTCGTGCTTCATTCTCGTACACTCTCTTAGTCATTCTCTCGTTTTCCATATGTTCCACATGGCCAAACAATCTCAAGGTGTTCCTTCTCATACGTTCACATCCCCATCCACATCTATATCCACACCACTCCGCTTTCGTACTAACTCATTCGTCTGTCTATCCCTTCTTGTAACTCTGCACGCACTTCTCAAGTAACTCATTTTCACCCCTCTCACTCTTGGTGTTTGTCTCTCCAACAACGTCCATGCTTCACTCCAGTAAGTCAATGTCGGGATTACCGCACTATCATGCAAGGACTCCTTTACTTCCATGCTGACCACCCTATTTCTTGTTACTGCTTTCAGCGATCCTACAACCCTCTTCCCTTGTTGCACCCGCTCCCCGCACTTCTTCCTCCATACTCCCATCTTTACTCAACACACTGCCCAAATACTTAAATGAGCTGACATTCTCCATAACCTGATCTAGCGATAATTTTCCTAAATTGGCACTACTGTTCGGTCAGGCGATTAGCCCTTCGTAACGACCAGACCAGATGGCTGGAGTAAAATAGGAAAGAAGAGTAATTGGACAGAGGATTTCGTAAAGAGAGACCAGATGGCTGGAGTAAAGTAGGAAAGAAGAGCAATTGGACAGAGGAAGTACAAGCGGAGAAGTGAGAAGTACAGTAGAAGACGGAACGTTTTCTCTAACTCAAAGTTTTCTAATCATGGCACACTCGTGTAAATATATTTATTATTTTGCATGTCTATACAAATTATTCTTCATATTTTACCCTATAGTATAGCACACAAAATATATATTGATGCTTAGATAATATTATAATGCATATGTGGACGAAGTCTTAATGGAATATGTCACGAAATAACCGAGAATTAACGAAGATTAATTAGAGCTAGGCAAAACAGTCTGGTGGCCGCTGGCAACACACTCTGAGTTGATGAGATAAGTCGATTCTCTAGTAAATGTATATATTTTTTTCCGGCTATGTTGATTATTTAGGTTATTATCAATGTTCTCTAATTTAATTTACAAATATATGAATCATTATGTGATACGCAAGATACCCATGTTTTCCATGGGGCTAGATATTATTAGGAACAGATATTTCAGAATCTGGGACCTCTCAAGCAGCCTGATGAACAAAGGGAATGGCATGACTCCAAGACGGTACCATGTAATTATAGGTACTCTTGTGTCCGTTCCTGACATCACTATAAACCCACTCAAAAATACGAATTTGCTTATGTTTAATTATATAACGAATCCTGCCTCCTAATATTGTACATAGGGTATTGTAACACAACCTGTTTACATATTTGGTTACCCCTTTTGTTACTCACATCTTGTTCTCCCTTTTCCACCCACTAGCAACTATTATTTATATATATATATATATATATATATATATATATATATATATATATATATATATATATATACTGTATATGCCAATTACAATGCAGATTATATACTCATATTATTTGGTATAATAATCTATAATTACATTTAATTAACTATAAACTACACCAACATTATCTACCTTGTACACTCCTTACACACAGACTACACAACACTCTTAAGGGAGCCCACGTCGTTTTTTCTCTCTCTCTCTCTCTCTCTCTCTCTCTCTCTCTCTCTCTCTCTCTCTCTCTCTCTCTCTCTCTCTCTTTTTTGTCTTGTATCCATTCGGCCCCATTCAGCCTACTGTTTTAAGACGTTTACCCCCATCCAGGTGTCAATATTTTCCTGGCGAGCGGTAGGGAGCCAGCATATATATATTTTTGTTTTGACAGCAAGGTAAATTTGTAAATTTTTCGATTACTTTAGGGAAGAGTTTAACCTTCTCAGTATCTGGGCATTACTTGCGTAAGTTAATTGCTGGTTCTTTCTCTTTCTCAATAGCTCAATCATTTATCCTGGCCGAACCCTTTGGACGTGCCACCAAGAATGTTGATTATCGCTCGTCTTTCACCCACATTTATCGCCATAACCGTATTTGACTATGCATGAGAAGATAGAGGGAAGGCAATACTACAAAGAATATTGTGAACAATGAATATTATGAATGTTTCTCAAATATAATGGTGATTGTCTACACTTAAACTAAAGATATTTTGGAAACTTACTGAATAATGATATGTGTTTGTAATATGAAACCAAGTATTTTTTACTCTTTTTGATGGTTCATTCAGATATATTGTAGATTATAAAAAATACTGTTTATACACTTCATTACTCATACATAAAACGAGGCAAGGGTATTCTATAATATTTAGGTAGAAGAAATATAAAAATAATAAAATATCCTGAAAATGTAAGCAAAAATAAATAAATATATCGGTGTGTAATTGAACCGACAATTTCAGGGACACTTTCAATGACAACATGGGGTTCTTAGGAGTGCACTAAATAGTATGTTTTTCAATTTCCACTGGTATCAGCAAAATTCATACCCTTTCAATATTTGATTTTAAAATATTTTCATCCCCGTAATACTCGGGTCACTCTCTACGAGTATTTAACCTACCTGGTGAACTATGTGGCTTGAAATATAGTTCCACACTTATAACAATGAATGAGATATCATAAAAAAACAAGAACTAAGTCACTACTACTAAAACTTGATTTTATTCGAATATTTTCGTATCCGTATATACCAGTGACAGTTTGAACAGGCTTAATAATATGATAGCTTATCGTAGGTAGTATCAGGGACAATCATTTCTTAATCACATAATGGTGATGATATCCGAGAACTTCTGTCATTTTCAATTCTATATAAAATAATTTCAATCACATATAGACACAAATTGTACGTAGAAGCAACAATTGTAAAAATGTAAAGGTCCGAGCAAAGCGACCTTTCCGGTCTGAGGCAAAATAATTACTGAGGAAATATTTCCGTTGAAACCTTCGCGGTAACACAGTTCTCTGGCTTAGAGATTTGCAAGTTATATCACAAAATACCTTGTTTCTTAATTTTTCACAGCCAGAGTTAGGCACATCGAGGCACACAGAGAAAGTCCCTAATTTCAAGAAAGTAAACTTTCGTAAACTTAAAATGATGTTTAACCCATGAAGCGCGCGCAGGGTGTAGTGAACACCACAGTTCTGGGCGGCAATATTAGGCTCCATTCCTGCCTATAATCGTCATTTTACGATAAATATCGTTATTACTTATTCATATGCGCCTATTTTACCTTTAGTATGAAGATAGTAACCTGTAACAACAATAAAACAAGTGGGAATATCATTTTTCTGGTCAAAATCGCGAATTGTAAGCGAGCGATTCATTCATCAAGTGTGAGCCAGCTGGCACCACACCCTCCTCTCTCTAAGCCTGGAGAGTGACTGAGGCCTGTATCTCTCTCTCTTTCTCTCTTTCCCACGCATAGACACACACATGACCACACCCTGCAACCGGCTTGCAGATGTTAGCACGAAAATATACCAATGAATAAGGGAATAACAGGGAAAATAGGTGATAATTGAAGGGGGGGGGGAAAGGGGGGAAGGAGGGGATGTGGAGGAGTGATATGAGGTATGGAGGAAAAAAATATAATTGTTTTAAGTGCTACTGGGGCCTTTTAAAAATAAATTTAGGCCTTCCCTCTTGAGAGCTTTCTCGCCGTTGCCCAGTAAAACCTCTTAACCCTTTCACGTATTTATGACGCAGAAGTTGCCAGATTAGCAATAAGAAATAGAGTTCTCTCACTCTTATAATTACCTCTCCAAAATTAGTTTTCTGCCCACACCTAACTCAAAGACAACTGCAGAGGTTGAAGTAACTAAACTAAGTGTTTCTAAATACCCCTGATGGTAACAAAGGCTTTAACACCTTATTGGCGGCCTAGGCGGTCTATTTGACCGTACCGCACAGCGGGGGGTGTTTACCCTAAATAGGGTTGTTTACGTGATCATGTTCATGCCTAAATAAGACCCAGAGCATAAAACAAGTATCTATTCCTGAAAGGGCGTAAACAGAGCTTTCCAATGACACCCGAACCATCCTTGTACGACCACTGGTTCTCTTGCAACGATCGTGCAACACGAGTGCAAAAACCCTATAATTAGGTAATTTCCTTACATAATTCCCTGTGTAGCGAGTGAGGGAGGGGGGAGGAAAGTAGAATACAGTTCAGTATGTCCACCGCGGTGGTGGGGAACGGTCATAGGGTTGCTATGTGTGACGCCTCCCGGCATTAGCAGAATGGTTGCGTGGGGCATTGCAGCTCGCTAGCGCTCGCCAGGATGGGGGGATAGGCTACAGTTGTCCTAGAATGATCTGCTTTATTTCATTAGTGTCGTTTTGCCACAGACAGTCTAGAAGTGGTCTTTGTTTTGGTCTGTGACCGCGCCTTATATTTTATATTCGCTATAATATAAATGTTGCTTGTGTGGGAGGCGAGCGAGAGAGTGTGAGGGAGTACACCCGGCAGCGAGGTGAGCTATGACGCGGCTCGCTTGGGCGCTGACGGCATTGGCGGCCGGGTGGTCAACTAGTCCCTTCCCGTCGCGGCCTCGTGTTTTTTACCAGAGCTCAGAGCTTGCCTGACACGCGTATTGCCTACATCCTTTGCAATTCTGTCCCCCATACTCGCTACTTTGCATACTATTTCTCTCTCTCGACTTCTCCTTTCTCATTCTCTAATCTTTATTAAACTCAACATCCCTTCTGGTTTCAGCATAGACGTTCATCGTCGACCAGTCGTATTGTACGCGAATCTCTCAGATATTTCCATGTATTAGGTTAAGGAGGTATTATGCTTTATTGAGGTTTAGAGAGACGGACTTTTCCGTATGTGTCCTCTCTCGGGAAGGTTGTAGACCGGTATATGTCTCCCTTGCAAGGTGTTGAGTGATTCTGCTTGGTTATCTAAAGCTAGACTAGGGGTAAGGTTACTGTGTTGTTGTCTCCGATGTGTGCAGTGTTAACTAAGCTCTGCACGACATCGACAGGTACTGTGGGAGCCTAAGTTGTCTTCGGGTTGGTTTACTTTGCGAGCACAGCGCTGTGGTGTGAGAGGGCCATAGCCTATCCCTCACAACATAGTGCTGCCTCTTTGTGTTGACTTCTGAGGGATTGCCAGGATAGAGCTAGGTACTAGAGACCTAGATTTATCAAGAGAGCATCCCCGTCATATAACGTAATCTTCATTATACCACCCTTGGACAACGTTAGGCTACGAGCCGCATGCTCGCCCATTGTTGCCCTGCCTTAATACCCCAGCTAGATTTTATTAACTGAGCAGACACTGGTTAGAGATAAGCCCCATTATTATATGTATGCAGCATTATTATTCACTGCACTTTTGAGCCGAGGTTGTTGTTGAGTTGCACAACTCGAGTAGGCTGTTGCGTTGTGTCACAAAGCATTTCTTTAGTTGTCGAGCATTACTACCTTTGCGCAGTCTTTATTATTCGCCTGCCTATTATTACTATATGTCCTAGCATTTATTGTGACCCGTATTCTGCATTATAATTGTTCAAAATTCTTTACGAACATCTTCCCAGCATCAGACTTATTTCAGAAGTTTCCAGTTGATGTTGCAGGACTAGCATTGCACTTTCTTTAATACAGGAGTGCCAGTTATTTGAGTATCTACCGTAACGTTAATTAATCACGTTAACTATCTTTTCTTTGTGTAACATAATCGAGTAATCTTTTACTGTTTGAGAATAGGCTGTTTCATTGAGCGTCAGCCTAGTGTGTGTGCACCAGTTACCGAGTCATAGGATACCTCGTTGTCCAGGCACGACTCAGGGCGGTAATGGTGTTTTGTTTTCCAGTGTTTAAGGCAGGGGTTGGATCTAGTGTTACCGTTGTTGCTTTTTGCCATTATCTAGTCCAATGTTGAAGAGCCCTGTGTCTTTGAGAATCTGGATTGTAACAAATGGCGACCTAGCTCAGGATCTTGTGAACTAAGAGATAATTGCAGGATTGTTGTGGTCATTTGTTTTATTGAGGAATATAGTGGGCACGTTAGAATTTTTTTGGCAAAGTAGTATAGCACTTGAGAGTCTTCTGACATTTTTGGCAAGTGAATAGTGCTACATAGGAGCTTGGGTACTTCTTCTTTTTTTTTATAAACGTGAGAATTTTTGGTGGACACAATGGGAGACGAATCAGATCATACTGAGGGTTCAGGGAATGATGCAGGCTCTGATGGGCAGATGCCAGGGGGGTTAGTAACTAGTGAGGAGGCCGCAAAGAAGTTTTTGGAGGTGCCTATAACAGCTGATCGACTAGAGGGAATTAGCAAGTATGGTCTACAGTGTTTGGCTCCCCTCATGGGGCTTAAGGTGGCTCATGGCATCAAGAAGAACGATTTGAGGGCTTGCGTACTGGGGGCGGCTAGTGAGGTCCAGGGTGGAGAGGGTGCTCGGGGACTTCTGCTCGAGCCCCCCCCTCCACTCTACTCCCATCGGGACCTCTAGGATGCCGGAGTTTAGTACGTTCCCGCAGGCTGATAGCGCTGGCAGCATGGTTTAGGATCGCTGGGTGGGCCTCCAATAGTTGCACCTCCTCCTCAAAGTTTCACTACAGAAATGCTCTTCCAGCTTGAGATGGCTAAGATGCAGGCTGAGCGTGAGGAACGTCTCGAACTCGCTAAGATAGAGGCTAAGCGACAGGCTGATCTCGAACTCGCTAAGGCTAAACAACAGACTGATCTCGAACTCGCGAGAATAAAAGCCCAGTAGGAGGCTGAGTCTACCAGGTACCGTGCAGATATCGATCTTGAGAAGACTCGGGTGGAAACGACAGGGCAACGTCTCGGTGGTGGGAATTGTGGGCATGATCAGTCTTTGTCGCACCTGTTGAAGCTAGTCCCTGTATTTGATGAGTCGGGTGTCACCGAATTTTTCATGAGATTCGAGAAGAAGTGCCAGGAACACCAGTGGCCTGGGGAGAAGTGGGCAGCCCTTGTTTCCTCTAGACTTGTGGGCAAGGGACTCAAGGCTTATGATGCATTGCCTATAGAGTCGTGTATTATCTATGAGGAACTCAAGGAGGCTGTCCTGAGAGCATACGAACTACAACCAGAGACGTACAGGTTGAAGTTCCGGGGTGTTACCAAGGGTCGGGAGAGCACCTTTTTGGAACATGCCCGGGAGCTGTCCGATGCTATTGGGAATTGGCTGAGGTCGGAGAAAGCTACTACGTTTGACGACATTAAACAGTTGGTGCTTTTAGAGCAGTTTTTTAAATGCACGGGCGGTGACCTGACGTTAAACCTGAAAGAAAAGCAACCAAAAACTCTACAGGAGGCAGCTGAGATGGCTGACCTCCGGCTATCACTAATTCGTGGGTGCGGGTCTGCCCAGCATAGTGAGGCAGGTAACAAGGGGCGTGATGCCCCACCCCCCCGAGTTAGTGGTATACCTTATGCAAACAAGTACAAGAGCCATGATACCAAGACTGACCACAAGACTAGCACCGTCCCGTTTAAGAAGGGGCCGGGCCCTTCCCAGTACCAAGGGAAGCCCAAAGGGGAGTTGGAGTGTTATCATTGTCATAAAAAGGGGCACTTTGCAAGAGTCTGTCCTAGCAAACCACCTACAGCAGCTGTGTCTTTGGCCTGCAACATTGGTGTGTCTCCGAAGTCGTCTGAGTTTGCCCGGGGCAGTTCGTCAGAGGCTGACGAACCCTGCCAATGCAGAAGCACCTGGGAGGCTCGAACCCTGCTCGGGATGTTTTTTGCGACCATAGAGGGCGGGGTTGCGTGATGTGGGCGGGGCACAAGCATGGAGTAGAGGTCTTGCGTGATACAGGTGCTTCCCAGACTCTGATGAAAAACTTGACTGGCTACCCTATAAACGCGGCTCGGGTGGTAGTGGTGCAGGGTATTAATGCAACTCGGTCATACCCGCTGGTGCGGTTGGAGTTGGAGGTGAATGGTGTGGCACGTGAATTGGATGTCAGGATTGTGGAGAAACTGCCAGTGGAGGGCGTCGACCTTCTTCTCGGCAACGACTTTGCAATGCCCGCTTCTGAGGTTCTACCCTTAGTCGTTGCCGAGAGGCCGGCCGACGTGAGTAGGGAAGAGCAAGAGTGGGTCGAGCGGTGCCAGACACAACCCATGGCGTGTGTTGTCACCCGAGCTCGGGCAGCTAAAGTGTCACAGCCTAGTCCTCCATCTGCAGACCAGCGGAGGAACGATCAACAGGAGGAGGCTAAAGCTGGAGTTGGTTTTAAGAGTTTTGACTCGGCGGCTCTCCTGGGTGATTCAGTATTAGCACTATTACTTAATTCTGGAGTAGCCCCTGGGCCTGTCATCGAGAGTGACGAGGCTGGGCATGACGAGTCTCCACGACAGCAACGTTATGTACATCGAGAGAGACAGAGGGAGCAGCCCAGTATCGGGGAAGGTCATGCATTGCTCCGGGAGCAGTTAGATCGCTTGGCACCCTCAGATATACGTCAGTTGCAACTAGAGGACCCTGAGCTCCAAACGTGTGCTAATGGAGCTGTAGAGCTCGACGAGGACGGCGATGCACAGCTAGGAGATTTTTTTTATTTGGAAGGCATCCTCTATAGGCATTTTCAAGACCCTAAACGTAGTTGGCAAGAGGGGTCCGGAGTAGTGGACCAGTTGGTGGTGCCACGGGAGTGCAGGGATAGCCTACTGAGGTTGGCGCATGACATACCACTGGCAGGACATCTAGGGGTGAGAAAAACGGTGGCGGCTTTAGAAAAATTGTTTTGGTGGCCGGGGTTGAAGGGGCAGGTGGTAACCTGGATAGCAATGTGTCATACGTGCCAGAGGGTTGGAAAACCTAACCAAACAATTCCGAGAGCCCCGTTGCACCCCATTCCTGTCAGTGGACCGCCCTTCAGTAAGGTCATCATTGATATGGTCGGACCCCTACCCCCTACTAGTGCCGGTAATAAATTTCTATTAACTATCATGGATGTGGCCACTCGTTATCCTGATGCATATCCAATGAGAAATGGCGCGGCGAAAACTGTTGTCCGGAACCTGCTCTTGTATTGCTCGCGGTATGGTTACCCGCAAGAGGTGCAATCGGACCAAGGTTCTAGTTTTACATCTAATCTGTTCAAACAAACTATGATTCAGCATGGCATCAGCACTGTCGTCTCTTCTGCGTATCACCCGGAGAGTCAAGGGGTGTTGGAGAGGTGGCACGCCACGCTGAAAAGCATGCTTCGATGTTACTGCGCAGAGAATGGAAAGGATTGGGATCTTGGTCTGCCGTATGTTTTGTTCGCGGCAAGAGAAGTACCTGGAGAGAGTCTGGGTTTCAGTCTGAATGAGCTTGTTTTCGGGCATCAGGTGAGGGGTCCTCTCCACATGGTGAAGGAGATGTGGGAGAGCACTAGGCATATTGTTCTGCGAGATAAGTTGCAACCTCTTGCTCCTGAGCGACAAGAGGAGTTGTTTACTAGGCTGTGGCAGTCCGTCCGCATGTTTGTTGCTTCTCCAGGCCTGATGTACGGGGTAGAATTCGACATGGAGGCTGGAGACAGTGCAAGGCTCGAGTTGGTTCCCTACCGTGTGAATCCTGCTCGACAGCCTGTTGTGAAGGCGGAGCTGGACGGCGTGTGGAGAGGGGGTCTGAGGGATGAGGGATATCGTGAGTGGTCGTTGCCAGTGGCTTTGCAACCTGAGTTTGGTGGCAGAGTCCGTGTGTATGTTGATTGCAAGAGTGTGGAAGCATTATCCCTGACAGACGCCTATCCATTACCCAGAGTTGACGACACCATAGACCGCTTCGGGGCTGCCTCGCTCATCACGAAGGTAGAACTAGTGAAGGGTTATTGGCAGGCCCCGTTGCCGGAAAGAGCGAAGAGAAGTGCCAGTCTTGCGATGAACTGGGCAGTTTATCAGTGTCAGGTGTTGTTGTGCTGCCGGAACACAAGTTGGATGTGTGGCATGCTAAGGGCACTGATAATGTTTTGGCTTTGTTTGCAGGAGAACCCTCGCTGTTCAGTCAGTGTCTGTCGTGGGTGGAGGATCCGGGGTAGGCTACCACAGTATGTTGGTAAAGCCTCCTGTCTTGGCTCGCGGTGTATTTTTGCGCTGGTGCTTGTTGGCTCGCGTGTGTAGCATCAGCGTAGGGTCGCAGGGCAGGAGTTGTTGGCTTTGATTAGAAGAAAATTAGGCTACATCTATAGTAGCCGCCAAAAACAACATTAAAATAAAATATGAAAAATTAAATAAAAACTCTTTCTTTTTAATAATTAATTTTAAGATAATATTGTAGCTGAGTACTGAGTGCAGATGATTTTCCCTCAGTAGGCTGTGCTTCTTAAAGCTCGCTCTGGGAGCACAATGTTATGAATTAATGTATTATATTTGGGAAAGGTGATAAGATTTATTTATATAAAAATTTTGTTATATTTTTTTTTGAGGAGACTGAGCTTGCATTCCATGAGTGGCAGAGTGGTTAGGAGTGGCAGATTTTAGCGACATTCTGCCTGTTCAGATATGGGCTCATGGTTGAGTGTCCCATATCTTGGGGGGGGTGTGACGCCTCCTGGCGTTAGCAGAATGGTTGCGTGGGGCATTGCAGCTCGCTAGCGCTCGCCAGGATGGGGGGATAGGCTACAGTTGTCCTAGAATGATCTGCTTTATTTCATTAGTGTCGTGTTGCCACAGACAGTCTAGAAGTGGTCTTTGTTTTGGCCTGTGACCGCGCCTTATATTTTATATTCGCTATAATATAAATGATGCTTGTGTGGGAGGCGAGCGAGAGAGTGTGAGGGAGTACACCCGGCAGCGAGGTGAGCTATGACGCGGCTCGCTTGGGCGCTGACGGCGTTGGCGGCCGGGTGGTCAACTAGTCCCTTCCCGTCGCGGCCTCGTGTTTTTTCCCAGAGCTCAGAGCTTGCCTGACACGCGTATCGCCTACATCCTTTGCAATTCTGTCCCCCATACTCGCTACTTTGCATACTATTTCTCTCTCTCGACTTCTCCTTTCTCATTCTCTAATCTTTATTAAACTCAACATCCCTTCTGGTTTCAGCATAGACGTTCATCGTCGACCAGTCGTATTGTACGCGAATCTCTCAGATATTTCCATGTATTAGGTTAAGGAGGTATTATGCTTTATTGAGGTTTAGAGAGACAGACTTTTCCATATGTGTCCTCTCTCGGGAAGGTTGTAGACCGGTATATGTCTCCCTTGCAAGGTGTTGAGTGATTCTGCTTGGTTATCTAAAGCTAGACTAGGGGTAAGGTTACTGTGTCGTTGTTTCCGATGTGTGCAGTGTTAGCTAAGCTCTGCACGACATCGACAGGTACTGTGGGAGCCTAAGTTGTCTTCGGGTTGGTTTACTTTGCGAGCACAGCGCTGTGGTGTGAGAGGGCCATAGCCTATCCCTCACAACATAGTGCTGCCTCTTTGTGTTGACTTCTGAGGGATCGCCAGGATAGAGCTAGGTACTAGAGACCTAGATTTATCAAGAGAGCATCCCCGTCATATAACGTAATCTTCATTATACCACCCTTGGACAACGTTAGGCTACGAGCCGCATACTCGCCCATTGTTGCCCTGCTTTGATACCCCAGCTAGACTTTATTAACTGAGCAGACACTGGTTAGAGATAAGCCCCATTATTATATGTATGCAGCATTATTATTCACTGCACTTTTGAGCCGAGGTTGTTGTTGAGTTGCACAACCCGAGTAGGCTGTTGCGTTGTGTCACAAAGCATTTCTTTAGTTGTCGAGCATTACTACCTTTGTGCAGTCTTTATTATTCGCCTGCCTAATATTACTATATGTCCTAGCATTTATTGTGACCCGTATTCTGCATTATAATTGTTCAAGATTCTTTACGAACATCTTCCCAGCATCAGACTTATTTCAGAAGTTTCCAGTTGATGTTGCAGGACTAGCATTGCACTTTCTTTAATACAGGAGTGCCAGTTATTTGAGTATCTACCGTAATGTTAATTAATCACGTTAACTATCTTTTCTTTGTGTAACATAATCGAGTAATATTTTACTGTTTGAGAATAGGCTGTTTCATTGAGCGTCAGCCTAGTGTGTGTGCACCAGTTACTGAGTCATAGGATACCTCGTTGTCCAGGCACGACTCAGGGCGGTAATGGTGTTTTGTTTTCCAGTGTTTAAGGCAGGGGTTGGATCTAATGTTACCGTTGTTGCTTTTTGCCATTATCTAGTCCAATGTTGAAGAGCCCTGTGTCTTTGAGAACCTGGATCGTAACATATGCTCGTCCCACCGCTCAGCTCTCTCTCTCAGCAACATTACGTGCTGAAAATGGCGGTCGACATAAGTTGTGCACCACCACATAGTCCATATTTATTTCACTCGACATAAGTTGCGCGCCGCCAGTTAACCTCTGAAGTGCGCATGGGGGTAATTAGACACCTCTCCCTGTGCGCATGTATTTGAGGTGTTTCCGTCACTAAAATATTCATTGTACCATTAATAGCATTAATACTTATCCATATGCGCCTATTATGGGTTGATTATAAAGGTATTAACCTGAAACAACAATAAAACGAGTGAAAACAGCGTTTGGATGGTCAAAATCGGAGATATAGCCCGCAAGTTGTATAATGTATGGGTGAGGCAAGCTGCTTTCCCGCCAATTTCCCCCAAGGCCACTGAGACACAGTCGATCGATACTCTCTCTCTCTCTCTTGCACTCGCTTGCCATCAGTGATGACAACACCCTGCTTGCAACTCGCTAATGTTAGCACGAAAATATACCTCAGAATAAGGGAATAACAGGGAAAATAGGTGATAACTGAAGGAGAGGAGGAAAGTGGGGAAGGAGGGGAGGTAGAGGACTGAGATTTTGCATGGCCCAGGGGCCAAAAAAATAAATAAAAAATAAAAAAATAAATATATATATATATTTTTTTTTTTCGATGTCAAAAGTTTATTTTTTTTTTCACTCACTCTTAAGAGTCTCCCCACAGTCCGCCGGGGGAACTCTTAAGAGTCTCCCCGCAGTTCCCGGGTTAAGGGTTAAAGTATCCCCAATAGACTCAAAATCACGTCATATGCCTGTAAGGGTTAAGAGTGTTCTCGCCGTTCCCGGGTTAAAGCAACTGACTGGAGCTTTCTAATTAACAATAACAATATAAATACATCTTGGGAAGTATTCACAAACACTTACCTAAAATTACAATACTGCAAGAAAATACGGCATACAGGCCATAATGATAAGCCCACATGGTGGAATAAAGACATTTCAGACTGTTCGCTTGCTAAAAAGTTTGCTAATGATTGAATAAAATCCTCAAAAAATGACGAAGAACGGGTGAAATGTGTAGAACTACGACGCAAAACCAAAAACTTTATTAAACAAAGTAAAAAGACCCTGGAGTTACATGTTGCGAATCAAAGTAAAACAAACTCGAAAGAATTCTATAGTTATATTATATCAGAAAGAAAAAAGTAGTTATTTCAACTGTTGGATGGTTAGTCGATGAAAATGGAGAATACAACAAAGACGAAGTACAAATGAGTAATGCCCTCAATACCTTCTTTGCATCAGTTTTTACAACAGAAGACCTCAGTGATATCCCTGGGCCTTACAGAATCGCCGATTAAAATAGATAATTTTGATGTTCTAAGCTCTATCACTATTACAGAGAGAGAATTATTGAAATGTTTAGATAAACTCAAGGTAAATAAATCGCCCAGACCTGATACAATCTCACCTAGAGTTCTAAAGGAAGCTAAGGATGAGCTCTCCAAACCACTGACATTGCTCTTCAATAAATCCTTGCAGTCTGGAACTATCCTGATCAGTGGAAGCTTGCCAACGTAACACCGATATTAAAAAAAGGCAGCAAATCCCTACCCAGTAACTATCGTCCAATTAGCTTGACCTCAGTTGTATGTAAAATGCTAGAAACACTCATAAGAGACAGACTTATAAATCATTTTGAGGAAAATAACATACTTAAAGATACTCAACACGGCTTTTGTAACAAACGTTCCTGTTTAACAAACCTCTTAGACTTCTTCCACGATATCCTCAACCTCTATGATGAGAGTAAAGCTGTAGATATTATATACCTTGATTTTCAAAAAGCTTTTGACAAAGTTCCCCACAAATGTTTACTGCTAAAACTAAAAGCGCATGGAATACAAGATGGCGTGTTGAAATGGATAGAAAATTGGCTCAGCAACAGAAAGCAAAGAGTAGTCATAAACGGTAAGGCATCTAAATGGACCAATGTAAATAGCGGGGTACCCAAGGGTTCGGTACTGGGAACAAGTTGACAATATGCCACACACTCTAGATAAGTTGTCATGTTGGGCCCAAACTTGGCAAATGAGTTTCAATGCGGATAAATGTAAAGTACTACGTATCTGATACCAAAATGAGAAAACAAACTATTCCATGAATGGCACTCAGCTTAAGTGTTGACAGAGAAACCGATCTGGGAGTAACAATATCAAGTAACCTAAAACCGAGTCAACAATGTTCAGAAGTTGTTAAGAAGGCAAACAAAATAATTGGCTTTATAGGCAGGTCATTTGAGCCGAAATCCAAAGAAGTTATTCTAACCCTTTAAAATTCCTTAGTCCGCCCTCTTCTGGAATACTGTGTTCAATCCTGGTGCCCTTATTACCAAAAACATAGACAAGCTAGAACGAGTTCAACGTAGAGTTACCAAAATGATACCTAGCCTAAAGAACAAACCATATGAGGAGCGTCTTAGGGAATTAAATCTATTTCCTTTAACCCAGCGCAGATTAGGAGGCGATTTAATTCAAGTGTTCAAAATCATCGAAGGCATCGTTAATATGAACTGTAGTAAGTACTTCACTATCGACCAATCTAATTATACTCGGGGAAAAGGTTGCAAAATTATTGGTAAAACTTTTAACTCACTCGAATCTAAGAATTTCTTCTTCAATCGATTTGTCAACTTGAGGAATGGGCTTCCCCGAGACGCTATAGACTGAAGCGCCGTTGATTCTTTTAAACTTCGCATAGATAAATATCTTGCCTCAAACCCGCGACTGACTGCGTTTGTAAATGAATAACTTTATTTTATTCCCCCCTCATATTCATCAAGGATTATTGCATATATACATTACTAAGACGTTACTCTCTTTTTCCCAGATATACAAAAGATCACTCATAACTGTGTTATGTTACTAACCCATCTGTCCCCTACTAATGTCCTAATCCTGGCACGGACATTAGTTCCAGGGCAGTAGTTCCTTTACCAACTTTCCCTTACCCACTTTAAACCACTGTTCAGACACTTGATCCTCAGTGTTTTGGAGGAGAAGCAGCCTAGAAAGGTCACTATACCTGTTGTTGCTTGATTTCCTTTGTACTCCTTTGTACATTTGGCTTCCTTGGGTGAATTATGCCAACTATTTTAGTTTTGGACATTTTCGGAAGGTGCGAATTGGTGCATTTAGTAGGTGGTATGGAAAGACGCTAGTGTATCTTCTGGTGAGCGAAAGGGTTAAGGAAAGGATAATTTGGTTTTGTTGTCGACTCTGGTCCTTTGGTAGCAACTTTACTGTCCACATCTCATGTCAGTCACAGCTTATCCTCTCGGCTTCCTGAGGCATCTCCGGTTGGTCGCCTGACTTTCCACAGATCTTCTTCAGCTATTCTGTCAGCTCTATCTTCAGGTATCAGCTGGGAGTCTTGGTTGGTGCATCTTATTTCTACTCATGCAGGTATAACCCTAGGAAATTCTTTCTGCCAAAACAACGACAGTTTATGCAAGTACTTGTTGATGTCTCCCTTCGAAGAGCTGCGAATTAGTGCTTTTAGTTGAACTACTTCAGGACAATAGAATACTTGAGGCGACTCCAAAGGTGGCTGTGATAGGCGAGAGGTGACTGTCAATTTATCTTTCTTGGAAGGTGGGTTATCAACCCTATTGTCTCAATGTTTTCTTTTGTGCCTCTATAATCACATCTATCGTCCACATATCTGTTTTCAACAGTTGATACCCTTGTGCCCTATAGTGCAAAGACTGAGGGAGGGAACTGAGTGTGCAGTGTGGGCAGCTGAGGAGTTTATCTGTTCTCTTGAAGAGATCCAGATGAACTGTGCTCAATCCTCCTTTCCAGGGCCTTAAGCTCTGGACTGCGGCCAGACTCTTAAGAGGTTATACTGGGCGAATGCGGCCAGACTCTTAAGATAAAAAGCCTAAAAGAAACTTTTACAACACCCCAGTGGCACTCAAAACACAGCAATTTGTGTTTAGGTGAGATATTTCCCATCCATTACTTTCTACCACTCCTACACATGTGTCCCCTCCCCCCTGTTTTCTCTCCTCGCCCCCCCCCCCCCTTTTTTTCCCCCTCCTCAATTATCAGGTATTTTCTCTTTTATTCCCGATATTTATCAAATATTTTGCAGGGTTGGGTCATTGACACAGGGCCCTCCCGGTCGTCATCAAGCGACTGTGTCAAGAGTATTGCAACGTCCCAAAGCTGCTCGTCGGTGCAGCTTTTTCTTTAGTAATATAAGGGGACTTCACTCTAACATCAATTCTGTACACCAATTTCTTCAAGCAGAATCCCCTACTCTCCTTTTTTTGACAGAGACTCAAGTAACATCCTCATCTGACACGTCTAGATTTAATTTTCCAGGTTATCAACTGCTCCAAAATTTCAGACCTAAAGGAGGTGTATGTTGCTTCGCAAAATCTGAAATTGCCCTGGAGGAGGTTACTAGTTTCAATTGTCCATATTTTGATTATTCTATATACAAATTAATTTCTGCTGGTAAATTTAAATACATATGTTGCATCTACCGTTCCCCAAATACTCCTCCAGAGCAAAGTCTTTTTGATTTTCTGTCCTCACAACTCAGTGTCCTCAACTTAAATGCTTCTTCTGAAATCACTGTGTTGGGTGATTTTAATGTCCATAATGTTGAATGGCTCACTCATTCAGCCAGGACTGATGATGCTGGTCTTGAATGTGAGCTATTTGCAGACTCATTTAATCTCACTCAACTAGTCAACCAACCCACCCGTGTACCAGATAATCCTAATCATAAGTCCAACCTACTGGACTTATTTTTGACAACCAATTCAGAAAATTATGATGTTACAGTGAGGTCCCCGCTTGGATCTTCTGATCACTGTCTGATACAGGCCACCTGTCTATCACCTACCACACCTTCCCACTCTGAACCTGTGTTGGTGACTAAGTGGCATTACGAAAGGGCAGACTGGGAGGGTCTTCAAGGTTTCTTTATTGATATTCCCTGGACCTCTTTCTTTTCTAATGATGCACACTCCACCTTGAGCCACATACAAGATTTTGTAAAAATTGGAATGGAAACTTTTATTCCTCATCAAAAGTACAGTAAAAGATCTAATTCACCTAAATGGTTTGACCATAATTGTGCTAGAGTAACTGAACAAAAAGCAATAGCCTACAATACATACACAAGATCAAAAACACATGAAGCCTTTAATTACTTTAGAAACATCAGAAATCATGCCAAAACTGTATTAAACCTAACTAAATCAAACTTTCTCCACAAGCAGGCAAATAAACTTCTAAATAATCCAAATGATAACAAAATATTTTGGTCTACTCTTAACTCATTCAAATCCAACTTCACTACTGCTTCATCCATTCCACCATTAAAATCTCCGACTGGCAATCTTGTAAGTGACCCACGAGGTAAAGCTAACCTTCTTGCAGATATTTTCTCCACCAACTCAACCTTAGATGAAATAAATCAAGATGTCCCTGTACTTAATTTTAATTCGCCTGAAATTCCCTCACTTAAGATCCACACCAGACATGTCAAAACTATTTTGCAGAATCTCTCAGTAGATAAGGCTCCTGGTCCAGATGAAATTCCTCCAATAGTACTTAGGAATTGCTCCCTGGTGCTCGCTCCTGTATTGGCAACATTTTTCCGTCTGTGTACTCATACCTCATGCTTCCCAGTACCCTGGAAAGAAGCAAACATCCATCCAGTTCCTAAAAAAGGTGCCTCTTCAGATCCATCAAACTACAGACCAATAGCTATAACTTCCACTCTTGGTAAAGTCTTTGAAATTATATTAAATAATCACATAATTAAGCAGCTTGAGAATAATAAATTAATCAGTGATAGGCAATATGGTTTTAGACGATGTCGATCAACTGCAGACATTCTTTGCCTTCTTACGCATCAAATCAACCAAGCTACAGACCAACATGGTGAAACACATACAATAGCACTGGATATATCAAAGGCATTTGATAGAGTCTGGCATCAATCCTTATTGTCGAAGATGTCACACTACGGCCTTGCATCATTAGTTCCACTAATTTCTTCTTATCTTCATAACAGAAAAATATGTGTAATGGTAGGTGGCCTTTATTCTCAATTTCACTCAATAAATGCTGGTGTTCCCCAGGGATCAGTTTTGGCCCCAACTCTGTTCCTCATTCATATCAATGATCTCATATCTACCACTCATAATCCAATACATTCCTACGCAGATGACTCAACGCTCCACAGTTCCTTCACATTTACCAATTATTTCACCCAACCCGATCTTATAAATTCAAAAATAAACACTGCAATTTCTCTGAACCAGGACCTTTCTAGAATTAATGAATGGGGACAAAAGAATCTAGTGTCCTTTAATGCACAGAAAACCAAGTACATTCAATTTTCTAACCGACAGAATCTCACTGACTCTCATATATTTTTTAATGATGTAAATATTCCCACTTCCCCTAGTATTGACATTCTCGGTGTAACATTAACTACTAACTTGAGCTGGACACATTATGTTAGAAGCATTGCTAAGAATGCCTCTAAAAAACTGGGACTCCTGTACAGAGTTCGAGAATTCTTCACTGGCGAGCAGTTGGCCGTAATATATAAAAGTCATGTGCGTTCTCAAATGGATTACTGTTCACCTCTGTGGGGTGGAAGTGGAGTGGTTGCATTGAGGCAGTTGGACAAAATTCAAAATAAAGCTATTAGATTAATCAATAACCCTGCAATCACACAGGACCTTCCTACATTATCCATACGAAGAAACGTTGCATCCCTTGCATTATTCTACAGATATTTTCACAGTAATTGTTCCGAGGAACTTGCTTCAATTGTGCCGCCTCTCCACATCTTTCCCCGTAGAACTAGGGCAGCTGAGAGCGCCCATGAATTTACACTTTCTCCTTCACAATGCAGAACTTCTGCTTATCAGAATTCATTTATCCCCAGAACTACTACTCTTTGGAATTCACTTCCCTCGAATTGCTTTCCACAAACTTATAATCTACAAATGTTTAAATCCAGTTGTTACAAACATTTTATGAATGGAGGATGCCTTTAGGCACATGGACCTTTTTGTTTTATCTGTGTTTTTCCTTCCTCCATTCATTGTCTCTTAAAAAAAAATAAAATAACAAAAATAAAGATAATCCTTCTTGTTGGCCAGGTCTCTGATTGGCTGGTGATTTGACAGGTAGGCCTATCACCCACCTTGGTTTTGCCCCCTCCTTGCCTCTCCATCCTATAGGATTAACCTAAGGAGTGCGAAAATAGGTTTGAAGAGACCCATCCTTGATGCTAAAATACTGCCAAAAATACGACTTTTGCATAACGCAACTAAAAGTACATCAACATGTAGGGAACTCATTTCTGCATCTCAGCATTCATACACAAAAGACTATGCTCTACATGTGTATTCATTCTCTTTGTTCACCTTATGTCGGCATTCCAGGCAGCTCGGTCTTTGGCGTCCCTTAATCAGTCCTATGGCTGCGAGATCAGTATGTACTACCTGATACCACATCTTTCTTGATCTTCCTTTCCTTGAGACTTCCTCCGCTTTCATAAACTTACTTTTATTAACCCAATTATTCTAATCCATCCTCTTCACATGTCCATAGCATCTAAGCCTACTCCTACACATCTCCTCACTAATACTCTCTATGCCTAAGCACCCTCTGAGTTCCACACTGGGGGTTCTATCTCTCACAGCAAACTCAAATGTCTATCTCACCATCCTCATTTCATTTCATTTAATCTTATCTATATCTTCCATCTTGACTGATTAGGTTTTGCTAGTATATAACATCACAGTTCTAACACAGGTACTGTATATTCTCCCTTTTAATTGTAGGAAGAGCCCTTTCATGGTCGGTAATGGCACAAACTTACTGAACTTCTTCCATCCAGTTCTGACTCTCGTGACTGAGCAAGCCTCAGCCCCACCATCTGCAGCAATCGTGTTGCCTCAGTAACATAACTTATTGACACATTCCAGGTGTACAAAGGAAATCAAGCAACAACAGATCTAGTGACCCTTCTAGGTTGCTTGTCCTCCAAAACACTGAGGATCAAGTGTCCAAACAGTGGTTTAGAGTGGGTAAGGGAACATTGGAAAGGGAATTACTGCCCTGGAACTAATGTCCGTGGCAGGATTAGGAAGTTAGTAGTGGACAGATGGGTTAGTAACTGAGGGGGGGATAAAATAAAGTTATTCATTTACAAACGCAGTCAGTCGCGGGTTTGATGAGAGATATTTGTCTAGGCGGAGTTTAAATGAATCAACGGTGATGCAGTCTATAACGTTTCGGGGAAGCCCATTCCACAAGTTGACAACTCGATTGAAGAAGAAATTCTTAGATTCGTGCGAGTTAAAAGATTTACCAATAATTTTGCAACCGTTTCCCCGCGTGTAATTAGATTGGTCGATAGTGAAGTACTTACTACAGTTCATATTGTCAATGCCTTTGATGATTTTGAACACTTGAATTAAATCACCTCTTAATCTGCGCTGTGTTAAAGGAAATAGATTTAATTCTCTAAGACGCTCTTCGTATGGTTTGTTCTTTAGGCTAGGTATCATTTTGGTAACTCTACGTTGAACTCGTTCTAGCTTGTTTATATCTTTTTGGTAATAAGGTCACCAGGATTGAACGCAGTATTCCAGAAGAAGGCGGACTAAGGAATTGTAAAGGGTTAGGATAACTTCTTTGGATTTATGCTCAAATGACCTGCCTATAAAGCCAATTATTTTGTTTGCCTTCTTAACAACTTCTGAACATTGTTGACTCGGTTTTAGGTTACTCGATATTGTTACTCCCAGATCGGTTTCTCTGTTTACATTCTTAAGCTGAGTGCCATTCATCGAATAGTTTGCTTTCTCATTTAGGTATCCGACATGTAGTACTTTACATTTATCCGCATTGAAACTCATTTGCCAAATTTGGGCCCAACATGACAATTTATCTAGATTGTGTTGCATATCGTCAACTTGTTCTTCTGAGAGTACGCTATTTGCAATTTTTGTATCGTCAGCAAATTTTGAGATTGTACAGGTGAGACCCTCATCTATGTCGTTGATGTAAATTAGAAAAAGAATTGGTCCTAGTACCGATCCCTGGGGTACCCCGCTACTTACATTGGTCCATTTAGATGCCTTACCGTTTATGACTACCCTTTGCTTTCTGTTGCTGAGCCAATTTTCTATCCATTTCAACACACCGTCTTGTATTCCATGCGCTTTTAGTTTTAGCAGTAAACGTTTGTGGGGAACTTTGTCAAAGGCCTTTTGAAAATCAAGGTATATAATATCTACAGCTTTACTCTCATCGTAGAGGTTGAGGATATCGTGGAAGAAGTCTAAGAGGTTTGTTAAACAGGAACGTTTTTTACGAAAGCCGTGTTGAGTATCTTTAAGTATGTTATTTTCCTCTAAGTGATTTACGAGTCTGTCTCGTATGACCGTTTCTAGCATTTTACATACAACTGAGGTTAAGCTAATTGGACGATAGTTACTGGGTAGGGATTTGCTGCCTTTTTTTAATATCGGTGTTACGTTGGCTAGCTTCCACTGATCAGGCATAGTTCCAGACTGCAAGGATTTATTGAATAGTAATGTCAGTGGTTTGGAGAGCTCATCCTTAGCTTCATTTAGAACTCTAGGCGAGATTGTATCTGGTACTGGCGTTTTATTTACCTTGAGTTTATCTAAACAATTCAATACTTCTCTCTCTGTAACGGTGATATTGCTTAGAACATCTGAATTATCAATCTGAATCGGCGATGGTGTAGGGATATCACTGAGGTCTTCTGTTGTAAAAACTTATGCAAAGAAGGTATTGAGGGCATTACTCATTTGTACTTCGTCTTTGGTGTATTCTCCATTTTCATCGACTAACGGTCCAACAGTTGGAGTAACTACTTTTTTCTTTCTGATATAACTATAGAATTCTTTCGGTTTTGTTTTACTTTGATTCGCAATATGTAACTCTAAGGTCTTTTTACTTTGCTTAATTAACTTTTTGGCTTTGCATCGTAGCTCTACAAATTTCACCCGTTCTTCGTCATTTTGTGAGGATTTTAATCTATCATTAGCACATTTTTTAGCAAGCAGGCAGTTTGAAATATCTTTATTCCACCATTTGGGCTTATTATTATGGCCTGGACGCCGTATTTTCGATGGTATGCAGTCTTGCACTGCTTTTAGGTAAGTGGTTTCGAATAACTTCCAAGATGTATTTATGTCGTTATTGTTAATTAAAAAGCTCCAGTCAGTTTCTTTAAACATAGCTCTAAGTTTATGGAAGTTTGCTTTCTTGAAATTAGGGGCTTTTTCGATGCTACTATTTGGTTCGTTACTAGTAAACTTTAAAGTGAAAGTTATCGTACGATGGTCGCTGTTACTGAATTCATCACCAACATTCAAATTCTCTATCAATTCTTCTTTTGTTGCAAGTACAATGTCAAGAACGTTATTACCACGGGTCGGCGTTCGAACAAATTGATAAAGCGAACTCTCTTGCAAGTTCGTATACAAGTCATGTCCGGAGTGTGAAGTAAGAGTATTGCCCCACTTGGTCACAGGTAAATTAAAGTCGCCAAAAATTACGGTATCTTGTGAGTTACTTACATCTGCAATTTGTTCGTAAATTTCTCGGTCAGTTTGGACTGACCGAGGTCTACATCCCTGAGGTCTACACTAATCCGGTACTGCCAAGACACCCCTATATTTGGTATAATCAAAGTTAACGGCCAACAACAAGGGGCTTCTCAAACTACTACCCCTCTTATGCACCCATTACTGGCATGTGCAGCACTGGATTGAATTACATCCAACCCCTGCTTGCAGACAGGGCAAGGGAAACTACCACTCTGTAATGCACTTCTGCGGTCATTGCCACTGATCATGAGTTTTGTCTTGCCTACATTCACTCTTAATCCCTTTTCTGCCATTCCCTCCCACCACCTTAGGAACATCGTCTCAGCCTCAGCCGCACTGTCAGCAATCAGCAGCATGTCATCAGAGTAATGCAGCTCCCTAGGCAGACCCGATATGAACTCTCTTGACAGCACCTCCAAGACCAGGACATACAAGAGCGGGCTCAGGACTGAACCCTGGCACCCTCCAACAATCACCGAGAACTCATCATTCAGCTTCCCTTACACCCTCACCTACACTCGGCAGCCCTCATACATCTTCATTACCACTCTCACCATCCGCTCCTCCACGCCAAGTTTTGCATAACCCACTGCATAATCTCTCGGGGCACCCTGTCAAAGGCCTTCTCTAAATCCAGAAAGACACAATATAGTTCCTTTTTTTCCCTAAGTACTTCTCCTGGAGCTGTCCATCAGCATCAGGGTGCCGTGGCCTGGCATGAAGCCAAACTTCATCTTGTTAATGACTACAGTCTTTCTAATTATACCCTCAAATACTCTCTCACAAACTTTCATAACTTGGGTGAGCATTTTCAGTCTTCTGTAATTTCCCTATTACATAGTCACCTTTTCCTTTATTAATCCGGAAAAGGCTAGACTATGGTATTTGAAACGTCCCACCATGCTGAGGTATTTGGGTGTATTCCCGATGAAAATTATCATTTTACCACAAATATCGTTATTACATATTCATATACGCCCATTTTAAGTTTAATATGAAGATATTAACATTTAAGAGCAATAAAACAAGTGGGAATAGTATTTGGGGGGTGAAAAAGACATATTATTGTTGACAGGTCCATTCATGAGGGGAGATCTGCGGCGGCATATATCCACTCCTCTCGAGTTCTCAAGCGACACTGACAGCTCTAAGTAGAAGTCTCTCTGTTGCAAAAATCTCTAGCTGCCTCGCCCATGCTATAGAGACCGCGGGAGGGAAATTTTCGCGCCGAAAATGACCCAATATAAGGGGGAGTAAGAAGAAAAATGGGTGATAATTGAGGAGGGGGGAACAGGGGAAGAAGGAGGGGAAGGGGTGGTTGGGACACATATATAGGAATGGTAGCAAATAATGGAAGGGAATTATCTCACCTAATCACATATTGCTTTGTTTTTAGTGCCACTGGGGTGTTTTAAAAGGTTTTTATTAGGCCTTGGATCTTATGAGGACCTTCGCCTTTGCCCACCAAACCTCTTATTAGGATTTTTGTCTTTCTCGGGTTAAGATTCACTATCACACTCTTTTGCCAATCATTAGTTAAAGTACCTTCTCCAAAATAACTATATATCAGAATGATGTGGCTGTGGTCAGAAGTTGATGTAGCTGGCCCAAGTAGGTAACTAGCAAAGGTGTATCGAAAGAGAGATGAGAGAAGGAGGAGGTGGGAGGAAGGAGAGAATGATCTTACTATCCCTTATATAACCAATATTTAGCAATAATATTGTACCACATGTGCATAACTTTGAATCTCAAGACACTTATCAAACATTAGGAACCAGAAAGTAGGTGTAGAGAACGTGCTTGTAAAGAATAAAGTCAAATAAAGCAGAAGGGTAGAAGGAATAAACATGCGCACATCCTCCCCTTCCCTCCCCTCCTCCTCCATTGCTTGTAAAGAGCTTGTTGCTAGGTTGCCCGCGTCTTTTGTTTAATTCCTTAGGATATGGGATATATTTTTAGTTGAGGGATGGTCCCTGAGCGCTGTCACTGCCTCCATGATGATGAGGGAGGAAGAGGTAAGTGCAATGGTGTAGTGTGTGATTGTGTGTGAGGTGTGACTGTACTACAATGTTGGTTATAGAGACTAGGGTGCCTTCTCCAGAATCGCTACCTTCGATATTTAGGGGGGGGGGGGGGGGGGGACGTGACATTAATCAAAAGGTGACACACGTTCAGCTTTCCATTTTACGTGCAGCCGAGACTGTTATTCCTACAGTACACGCAAAGCATAAAGTTCCGTGGTGGTCACCGGACTGCTGAAAAAAACGCTTACTAAACTTAGTAGGTGATTTAGGTATTTTGATAAACAGTCTTCGGACAACAACCCCATTGCTTATAAGAAGGCTAGGGCTGACGCAAGGAGACTAATTTGATCCACAAAGCGTAGTGCCAGGCATTCCTATGTGTCCACGGTGAATCAATTCACTCCACTTAAAGAGATCTGGTCCACTATAAATGTTTTATTTAATTAACAAGAATATTCGCTCACCAGTCACCACTCTCAGGGTGAACGATGATGTCATCGATGATCATTGAAGTTGTCAACATGATCACCAAGAACTTTGTGGATGATAGCAGCTCGGCCAACTATGATTCCCGTTTTATAGACCATAAACGACAAATAGAACTGCATCACTTTGATTTTGCCACAGAAGATGTAGACAATTACAACCGCGAGTTTACGATGAAAGATATTCTCCTTGCCTTAAAATCCTGTAAATGTTCGAGTCTGGGTCCTTTGCAAGTCACCTACGGTAAGATTCAGCATCTTAGTCCAGACAACCTTACTAAGTAGATAGCATTGTACAATAAGATTTGGATGTATGAACATTTCCAAACTCATGGGACTTGTGCACTTCATACCGATCCCCAAGAGCCCGGGCCACATTACAGATCCCAAGCTATTTTGTCCTATTGCGTTGATGGAGTGTCTATGTACAGTCTTTCAGAGGATGGTTAACGTCAGATATATTTTTGTTTTAGAATAGAAAAATATGTTTAATAATGAATTTGGAGCATTGTATTGCAGACACATTTTCCAAAAAATAATTAATTTAGGTATTTTTGTAGATATTCATATAGCCTATAATATGAACTAGAGACACAGAATACTTACGAAACTCTATACTTCTGGTTTCAAACGGATTTCTCCATCTTTATTCGTAATTTCCTTTCCGACCAATCCTTTGCGGTTAGTTTACCCCATAATAATAATAATAATAATCTTCTGGTTACTTATATAGCGCCCGTTCTCCTCCTTCGAGGATTCACAAGCGCTTGGCTTTCTTTAGTCTACCAGAGACCATTACCCATCCCCCTTGCTCATGGGTAGATGGTAACCGCCGGCTATATCCCAGAAAAACGTTTCAATCTGAGCGGGGATTGAACGCGAGACCTGCAAGATGGGAATCAGAAACGCTATCAACTGAGCCAGCCGGACGGCTCATAACGTATCATCAGACGTTTATGTCCAGTAAATGGGGTGCCCCAGGGCAATGTGCTTAGCCCTTTGTTGTTTTACTTAATGATTAATGATAATCTGTCTTCCGCTCCTGTCCCCCGGAATCTTAAATATTCACTGAACGCTGGTGATTTGCACGTAGTGGCATTCCTCC
>JBAKBP010016034.1:0-47500 GCA_037953745.1 Lithodes maja
ATGGCCCGAAACGACCCCATCTCTGAAGCCATCTCGTTCCCGTGCTTCACTGTCTCACCCCCTACACTCGGACTCTCACACTTACACACACACTAGTTCTGCTTTGGTGGTTAACAACGGGCCAAATAGTCGGTGGTGTAGATCATAGTAATTTTTGAACAAACATGACTTGGCAGCTCCCGTGTCGATTAACAAGCGGACAGGAATGTCCTTGATTTTGGCCATGTAATAAATAGGGGCAGTGCGGTCAGTTATGGCGTCCCCCACCGAGGCCATCTTGGGCGGGGGGTACTTTAAAAATCCTGGGAATCGGTATCTACCTCCTCCAGGGTTTCCTCGGTATCCTCTGAGGTCATGTTAGGGGCTATTTCTCCAGTGTGTCTTTCTTCCATCTCTTCCTCTTGTTCCAACTCCCCTTCATTTACAGAAATGCGAGGAGTAAAAGGGCGAGGTTTGGCAGAGTCACGAATTTGATGGAAAGCACACTGAGCATTACAGGCAGGGAAATCATAGGGGTTGATAAATACTAAGGTAGGGTTTTTACTTTGGTAGGTGTTGTAGTTCCTGTTCCGGTTGAAGATTCTGCGTGGCTGGGTAGGTTGGAACCGGGGTCTACTGGGTTGGGGCTTTCCGGAAGGGTAGGTGGGTCTGTTGTGGAAGGATGAGGCTGGATAGGCATTCTTGGAGTTTTGGTGGTCGGGTTGCTGCGGGTGCGTGGGAAACCTCTTGATTGCAGCGATTTGGGTGGGTGCTTCTGTGCGCACGGCCAAAATACGTCGGATCGTGATGAGATCTTTTTGGTATCCGACGAAATCATGCACACAGAAATGGTCTTTTACTGCTGAGGGCAATATAGACACAAGGTTGACCAGAATTTGCTGTTCTTGTTGGATTCTGGTCAACGTGGGGAAAGAAACTTTTATGTGTTGGGCAATCTTATTCACTGTGGCATCTAAATTGCCTTCAAATTTCGTGTCTTGGATACGGGTGTGGGCCACGAAAACGCCCAACGAAGGCTTAACCTCTGAAGTGCGCACGGGGGTAAATGAAAACCTCCCCCTGTGCTGACGTATTTGAGGTTTTTCGTCACTAAAATATTCATTGTACCATTAATAGCATTAATAATTATCCATATGCGCCTATTATGGGTTGATTATATAGGTATTAACCTGAAACAACAATAAAACGAGTGAAAACAGCGTTTGGATGGTCAAAATCGGAGATATAGCCCGCGAGTTGTATAATGTATGGGTGAGGCAAGCTACCTTCCCGCCCATTTTCCCCAAGGCCACTGCGACACAGTCGATATCGATACTCTCTCTCTCTCTCTTGCACTCGATGGCCATCAGTGATGACAACACCCTGCTTGCAACTCGCTAATGTTAGCACGAAAATATACCTCAGAATAAGGGAATAATAGGGAAAATAGGTGATAACTGAGGAATAGGAGGAAAGTGGGGAAGGAGGGGAGGTAGAGGACTGAGATTTTGCATGGCCCAGGGGCCAAAAAAAAAAAAAAAAATAAAAAAAAAAAATAAAAAAAAAAAAAAATTTCGATGTAAAAAGTTGATTTTTAGTTTTACTTACTCAGGAGAGTCTTCCCGCAGTCCGCCGGGGGAACTCTTAAGAGTCTTCCCGCAGCTCCCGGGTTAATGGCTTCTATCACTATTGGGCGAAATTCGTCCCAGGTGAGAGCAGGGTGCACTTGATAGGCAACCAGGGAAACGGCTTTTCCCAGGTGCGTTAATGTTACGGCTATTTTTTCTGCGTCCGTGGTATAAACTAGGTCAAGTACGGGTTTCACTATGTCCATGAATGTTTCGATCTCATAAGTTTCTCCATCATAATGGGGGATGGGAATGTGAGAACGGTGCGCCATGATGTTATCGTGTTCTGGCTGTTCCAAACTTGCAATGTAATGCAACCTTTTATCCGAATCAAGAACCACCGCTGCCGCCAATGTTATGCCCTGTTTTTCTACAGGATTAACTTGGGTAATGTGGGCTCTATCTGACTGGGTATATAAGGCTGCATGCACAATACAAGGTATGAGGAATAGAGAACACAAAATAAACACACGGTAACACGACACACGATCACGTTTATTTAAGCATGTGAATAAAGAGCATAGAAATATAGTAAGACTCGTACAAAACAAATAATAGAAGGGAACTGCTAGCATTAGTGGATCTGGATGGAGCCTAGTCTCCCACTTCCAATGTTCAGGTATACTCTTCTGATCACGGGGTTAGTTAGCAAGGTTTATTATACTGGAAGACCTCAATGTAGTTATGTATTCAATTTCACTAATTAGATTTCTTACTGGCAGGTCGCGTGCCCAAATAGCAGCTCACAGTTAGAATTAGATACGCGTCTAGGTCTGAACACGGAAAATTCTAGTAACCTCAAGGGGGTACTGATCTAAGATTGATATTCTTATGACAGAAATACGTAGAACACAAATCAGTGGGCGAACGTTAGATATCACTAGGGTTTAGTTATCTGAATAAGGTAATTACGAGAGTCAATGTCGCCTGTTAATTAATGAACACTGATACGCTTAGTACGTCCCAAATGGAATGGTTAAATATGAGTTACACTGGGCAAGTTATAGCCACTTCATAGAAAAGTTAATAAGTGAATGTCGAACTGGTATTATAACACTTAATACTAGTAACGTGAATCATGAACAGTATTTGTTGGTCTGGTCCTGGTTATCTTGCTTCAAAGGAGTACAAAGGAGTACAAAGGAAATCAAGCAACAACAGATCTAGTGACCCTTCCAGGCTGCTTGTCCTCCAAAACACTGAGGATCAAGTGTCCAAACAGTGGTTTAGAGTGGGTAAGGGAACATTGGAAAGGGAACTACTGCCCTGCCACTAACGTGGCAGGACTAGGAAGTTAGTAGGGGACATATGGGTTAGTAACTGAGGGGAGGATAAAATAAAGTCATTCATTTACAAACGCAGTCAGTCGCGGGTTTGATGCGAGATATTTGTCTAGCCGGAATTTAAATGAATCAACGGTGCTGCAGTCTATAACGTCTCGGGGAAGCCCATTCCACAAGTTGGCAACTCGATTGAAGAAGAAATTCTTAGATTCGTGTGAGTTAAAAGATTTACCAATAATTTTGCAACCGTTTCCCCGCGTGTAATTAGATTGGTCGATAGTGAAGTACTTACTACAGTTCATATTGTCGATGCCTTTGATGATTTTGAACACTTGAATTAAGTCACCTCTTTAATCTGCGCTGGGTTAAAGGAAAGAGATTTAATTCTCTAAGACGCTCTTCGTATGGTTTGTTCTTTAGGCTAGGTATCATTTTGGTAACTCTACGTTGAACTCGTTCTAGCTTGTTTATGTCTTTTTGGTAATAAGGGCACCAGCATTGAACGCAGTATTCCAGAAGAGGGCGGACTAAGGAATTGTAAAGGGTTAGGATTACGTCTTTGGATTTATGCTCAAATGATCTGCCTATAAAGCCAATTATTTTGTTTGCCTTCTTAACAACTTCTGAACATTGTTGACTCGGTTTTAGGTTACTCGATATTGTTACTCCCAGATCGGTTTCTCTGTTTACATTCTTAAGCGGAGTGCCATTCATCGAATAGTTTGCTTTCTCATTTAGGTATCCGATATGTAGTACTTTACATTTATCCGCATTGAAACTCATTTGCCAAATTTGGGCCCAATGTGACAATTTATCTAGATTGTGTTGCATATCGTCAACGTGATCTTTTGAGAGTACGCTATTTGCAATTTTTGTATTGTCAGCAAATTTTGAGATTGTACAGGTGAGACCCTCATCTATGTTGTTGATGTAAATTAGAAAGAGAATTGGTCCTAGTACCGATCCCTGGGGTACCCCGCTACTTACATTGGTCCATTTAGATGCCTTACCGTTTATGACTACTCTTTGCTTTCTGTCGCTGAGCCAATTTTCTATCCATTTCAACACACCGTCTTGTATTCCATGCGCTTTTAGTTTTAGCAGTAAACGTTTGTGGGGAACTTTGTCAAAGGCCTTTTGAAAATCAAGGTATATAATATCTACAGCTTTACTCTCATCGTAGAGGTTGAGGATATCGTGGAAGAAGTCTAAGAGGTTTGTTAAACAGGAACGTTTTTTACGAAAGCCGTGTTGAGTATCTTTAAGTATGTTATTTTCCTCTAAGTGATTTACGAGTCTGTCTCTTATGACCGTTTCTAGCATTTTACAACTGAGGTTAAGCTAATTGGACGATAGTTACTGGGTAGGGATTTGCTGCCTTTTTTGAATATCGGTGTTACGTTGGCTATCTTCCACTGATCAGGCATAGTTCCAGACTGCAAGGATTTATTGCTTCCGGTGATGTTGGGGGCTAATGACTGGTTCCTCGGCCGTCCAGGTGGTCCAAAATGTAGGAAGTTCTCAAGTCGGATCTCTTGACGATCGGTGCTGGCTACACACTTATATACCCACTAATTTGTGTGAAGGTTAACTTCTGCCATGGAGTCTGCCGGCTCGGGAATCTCTCAACTCAGGAACAACACAAGGGCAGATAAAGATACTTAACCTAGGATTTGAATACATAGATTTTATGGGCGATGAGTCTTCAGAAACTTAGTCTGGCAAGACAAGATATGTTAGGGAATGTTAATATTAATACTTAAACTAAGGATTGAATACATAGATTTATGGGGGCGATGGGTCTTCAGAAACTTAGTCTGGCAAGACAAGATATGTTAAGGAATGTTAATATTAATACGTAACCTAAGGATTGAATACATCGATGAACGACGACATTATAGTCGTCGTCCTAATAAGGTGATGAACCCTGGTTGATCTGCTCGTGACACAATACGACACAAGGACAGTGCCGCTATGTTGTATCAATACTGGTGGCAGTTAATATTATAGAGACACTTAGTTACTAGAGGAAAAATGCAAGGGGGCGACTGAGCACGGGTTACATATATCTATACTCGTCATGGGAATTGATATACGAGGTCTAGGGACAGGCGTGGGTGTTTTAACTTCTAAGATATATAACATCTACTTCTCGGATGCAAGAACATACATAGATATATGGCTGTCTGATTGGTTGGCATTGGCTCAACCTAGGGACAGGGCATGGGTGTTTTTAATATGAATGTATATTCCTGTTCATCATCATTGTAGTTAGAAGTGTAGGACACGAGGGGGTAGTGTACGTGAGGTGTGGAAAATGGTCAGTTTAGAAGGGGTAGGTAGGTGCGGCCTGGAGCTGCTTAGCCCTACGGGCTTGGGCCTGTCTGAATTGGCTGGCTCGGTCAGCTGGTCCTTTCGTTCTGTGGACCTTTCTTTCGGGTGTTTCTGTGTGGTGTTCGCTCGTGGCTTCTGTGGTGGGCTTCTCGTTCTGGGGCATTTTACAGAGAAAGAGAGAAAAAGGAGAGAAACAAAGCGGGTCACCCCCTTTAACAGAGTACGAGTGTTGCAAGCATTTGGGCACACATACAATATCAGAGGAGGTATAATCACATACAATATCAGAGGAGGTATAATCACATACAATATCAGAGGAGGTATAATCACATACAATATCAGAGGAGGTATAATTACATGCAATATCAGAGGAGGTATAATTACATGCAATATCAGAGGAGGTATAATCACATACAATATCAGAGGAGGTATAATCACATACAATATCAGAGGAGGTATAATCACATACAATATCAGAGGAGGTATAATCACATACAATATCAGAGGAGGTATAATCACATACAATATCAGAGGAGGTATAATTACATGCAATATCAGAGGAGGTATAATTACATGCAATATCAGAGGAGGTATAATCACATACAATATCAGAGGAGGTATAATCACATACAATATCAGAGGAGGTATAATCACATGCAATATCAGAGGAGGTATAATTACATGCAATATCAGAGGAGGTATAATCACATACAATATCAGAGGAGGTATAATCACATACAATATCAGAGGAGGTATAATCACATGCAATATCAGAGGAGGTATAATCACATGCAATATCAGAGGAGGTATAATCACATGCAATATCAGAGGAGGTATAATCACATACAATATCAGAGGAGGTATAATCACATACAATATCAAAGGAGGTATAATCACATGCACCTATCTTGTTTTGGGCTTCAATATTTACTTTTGTAGCATTACATAATTACTCGATTTCTTCAAAGTAATGTGAGTTAAACTTTATAGGTGATATGCGTTTGTGTGTGTGTGTGTGTGTTTATATATAGGCTACAGTACTGTATATATATATTTACGGCTCTAACTTCCTTATAGAACGAAACTCGCTTCACAAATACTGAATAGAGAAATCCACTGGACCCTATCGCGGTTATTCAAAATCCTTATAGTAATAGCTAATGTAGATTTATTATGCGTTTCCTAATCTGATAGCTAAGCTAGGACAATACTATACAAATCAAAACACAAAATAGTCATGAGTTAGTTATACTGTATTATTCCATATAAATATATGTATAGAAATGGAGGCGATCCTCAGCTGTAGCCTACTCTGCACCAGGTTTCAATGCGTAGCCTATTATTTAGACATCTCCAGTGGAGCAATTGCAACTTTGATAGACTTAGAATTACAAGAAAAAAAATATTTCACAAGAAAAGTCATCTATTTAAACAGACTGTTTCGTTTCTTATTCAGATAATGCAAGTATTAACAACACTCGCTACAATTTATGTTTAAAACAAAATAGCAAGGCAGCAATAGATAAATAAGGAAGCTTTTAATAATAAATATATTGAAAACTAATTGTAATATTACATTGGCGGCTTACACAACTTTGAAGAAGATAAGTGGTTGGCAACACTGTAAGAAAAAAACATAATCGCATCATATCGCTTCTTCAGAGTTTATATTCCATATAGGCATATAGGCTAGGCCTACAACTATTTACGGATATGGAAGCGATTTTAAGTTCTACTCTGCACCAGGTTTCAATGTGTATTATTTAAACATCTCCACTGGATGAAAGAGTTATACGAAACAACATTTTACGCAAGAAAATGTATCTATTTAGTTGCCAAATTACGCAAAAAAACAACCACAATTAGTTTCGCATTCAAGGTGATGCGAGTATTAACAACACTCGCCACATTTTGTTAACCACAATTATCACAGCAGGAATAGATAGGCTATATACGGTAAGGAGACTTTCAATAACAACTTGATTGAAAATAAATTATAATATTATAGTGGCGACTTGAACAACGAGGAGATGAGGGGTTGGCAACACTGTTAAAAAGAAAACATAATCGCATCACGTCGCTTAAGGCCCTTTGACCCAAGAAAGAAGAAGAAGCCAGTGTAAGCATCTTTGCGAAACTGGTGAGTCATAGAACATAATTGTCCGTCGTTTCTCGACATAGTATTTGCAGTATTTGCTGTTACTAAATCCCTCCACCAAAATGAACAACCATAATACATACGTCACTTCTCTGGAGGGTGTTCGGAGGTTAGAAATACCCGAAATGGACTTATTAGTGGACTATCCTGGATGGGGCCGAAAATGGCGGATCGTGACGTCTCGTGACCTTCATACGTACAGGGTGGGGCCGGGGTTTGGTATCACATTGTTTTGCCTGGTGCCATCAGGACGGCCTTGGGCTCCAGGCCTACCAGGTGGCGAGGAAGGTCTGCACGTCTACGCACTGTGGCGAGGGCTGGATGGACAGTTGGTGCAGTTTGACAGCGACAAGAATGGCTTACATGCAAGTGTAGTGCTGGCGGCGGAGAGGATGGGGCTTCCCAATGTATATGAAATGAACATGGTTTGGCAGGGGCGAGGGATACTTTCATGTATGTACCATACAACCAGCTTTATGCACTTCGCCGCCCTACACATGAACACCCCCTCATCCCGCTTGTTAGACTTTTATAAGCAGGATATGACAAAGTCCGATGTAAGTGCTGATGTAAGTGCTGTTCGACGAGTGCAATATATCTTTAGGAACACTAATATCCCGTTTGATGTATATCGTCACTCAGCTTATCATGTTGTTGACTCTTGAGTACTAGTCAGACTAGTACTACACTAGAATATTTGTTTTGATAAAACATAATTCATGTAGGCTAGGCCTAATCAAATATAGGCTAGCCTAGTATTCAGACGAAACTAGGCTTTTGTTTTAAGTTTTATTTTATTTTAGTATTAATTTAAGTAGCAGTAAGTTAATTAGTATATAAGGAAGGTTTTTAATATTCATATATAACGTAAGCAATATAATTAAATGTTTTCCTTATTTTAATAGTAGTAGGCTACATCTTATTCCAAGCACGGTAGTACCAAACTGGAAAATGTCCACAAATGGCTAAAATTGTATAATTTATATTAATAACATAGACTAACAAAATGTGAATACTACTAATTTTACAATTTTAACCATCAGCGGAAATATACCGAGTATGGTACTACCGCAATAAGTGTTAAGAAGTAGCCTAACCTAACAAGCTCACTATATCACAAATAAGGCTGACACAAACTCATAATGCATGTGTAGGCTATAGGCCTATGTATCATATTACAAGTGTTTCTAGTGTAAGTCTGTAGGCTACTCTATTAACTATTAGGCTAGTTACATGAACCTCCAGGACACTTTCGCTTAATTAGGCTATTAATTGTCATAATATCGGCCGTAATATCTGACAGGTACAACATTATTGATTATATTCTTTACAGTGGTGTTCAAGACATCATTTAAAACTTTGTGCTATTATTAGCATTGAACAAAGCTAAACAATCTAACCTAACCTACCGGGTAGCCTATTTTAGGAAAAATGTTATTTTAATACCACAAATTTTCCGAGTGTTTTTGTTTTGTGTTCATTTGCATCAATACATAGTGTTTGTAATTAATTAGAAATCTCGGGGAAACCTATTTACCCCATTATCGATCAATGTAAAGACACGCCCCCCCATAGTGGGGAGGGCTATGAAGATCAGGGAAATTACGGGGTAAAAGGTGTAAAAATACGATAATAAGGTTTTGACACGAAAGCTGGCTCGAGTTTTCATGAATGTGAAACCCCTAAAACCCGAAATTTGAAAAACCCGAGCCAAGTTTTGACCAAAGTTGGCTCGAGTTTGTCGAGTTTTCAGATTAAAAAAGCCAGTTACCTAATTTCGAAACTTGGCTCGAGTTTTCATGAATGTGAAACCCATAAAACCCGAAATTTGAAAAACCCGAGCCAAGTTTTGACCAAAGTTGGCTCGAGTTTGTCGAGTTTTCAGATTAAAAAAACCCAGTTACCTAATTTTGAAAGTTGGCTCGAGTTGTCATGAATGTGAAACCCATAAAACCCGAGCCAACTTTTTACCAAAGTTGGCTCGAGTTTGTCGATTTTTCAGAGTAAAAATACATTTACCTAATTTCGAAAGTTGGCTCGGGTTTTCCGTGATTTGAAAGTCTTAAAACCCAACAAATGGAAAACCCGAACCAAGTGTTGTCAATAGTTGGCTCGGGTTTATGGATTTGTCAGATAAAACAAAAACAGTAACTTAATTTCTAAACTTGGCTCTGGTTTTCCGGAAAAAACAT
Source organism: Lithodes maja (assembly GCA_037953745.1). Taxonomy (NCBI): domain Eukaryota; kingdom Metazoa; phylum Arthropoda; class Malacostraca; order Decapoda; family Lithodidae; genus Lithodes; species Lithodes maja. The sequence goes on from JBAKBP010016034.1 coordinate 9,575, forward strand.
GGCCAAGTGTTTGCAAACTTTGGCTCTGGTTACCTGATTTGTGAGAGTAAAAAAAACCCAGGGTAATTATATGGAATAAGGCTCGCACCCTTATTTTTCACGTTTCCCCCAGAATTTGAGAAATGAGTGTTTTCATGGTCTTAGTTATAATGTGTTCATTACCCTAACCTAACAACCTAACCTAACCTGGGGGCTGCCGCCCCCAGACCCCCGCAGTTTTTCATTGTCTTAGTTATACTGTTGTCATTACCCTAACCTAACAACCTAACCTAACCTGGGGGCTGCCGCCCCCAGACCCCCGCACGATTAGCATGTGGTAGCATTCAAGGAGACTACTGCAGCACTCTTCTTCTTCTTCTTACCTCTGACTGGGTATAGGCTATCCTTGTGTTTAATACCCTATACCCCTTTGAAAGGACATTAGCCTAACCTAACAACCTTACCTAACCTAATCTAGTATTATAGGTGGGGGCTGCTGCCCCCACACCCCCGCTTTGACTTAGATTTTTGGTGTATTTGTCTGTGAAGTGGGTATTTTTCAATTTGTTGATAACGAAAATGATAATTATCCCGAATAGACTCGCAGCGTTATTATACATAATTTATTAGGGAAAGTGAAGCTCTATGGAATCCTTATAATATACTCACATAGATTCCGTTGTGGTAGAATAGTTTTGATAAGTTTTGTAATTCTCGATTATGTCGATAAAAATAGAGTCCCGCGCGTAAACAAACTCTTCTTCTTCACTCCCGGAATCTTGAGAGCTCCGCTACGGACGTGTTCGCAATGGAGTACACTCGCTACGGTAAAGTGTTATGTTCTACAAAGATGTTACTGTATGTCTAATATACACATTTGCAACATTACATTGTGCTTGTATTTATGTTTCATAGTTTTGCCGGTATTTGTTCAATCCTTTCTGGCATTTTTCTTTCCCATTTCCCTTGTAGTTTTAGTATTATTACATATATTTGCTCTTGCGCACGAATCGGCGCATATTGTTGCCATTCCTTCTCTCAGCTGACAGAAACGTCAAACAGCCCGGCAGATTTGTAACTGTCATGGCCGCTTGTGCAGGTTGTAGTCTCTCCTGTCAGAAATTGGGGGACATTTTGCGAACCAAGGAAGCTACATGGGATTTTCTTGTTCAGCATAAGTTAGTCTTGGCAACTGGTAAGTGTACTACATGTGGCAGTGAATTGCAAGTGAGTGCAAATAGACAACAAAAGAAGTATAGATGTGACAAACGGAATAAAGAATACGTTCACCATGCACTCAGGAAATCACGATGTAGGTATAATGTTAGTGCTGTGAAAGACGCATTCTTTGAAAATGCCCACATCCCCATTCCCAAAGTCCTCAATATTTGTGTATTGGTTCTGCATAAACAAATTACCTTATCAAGATGTAGTCCTTCAGTGCGATGTTGGCCTCAGTACGTTAGTTGACTGGTATTAATACACCAAAAATCTGTCTACAGATGTCAAATAGCGGGGGTTTGGGGTCGGCAGCCCCCACCCATAATACTAGGACTAGGTTAGGTTAGGTAAGGTTGTTAGGTTAGGCTAATGTCCTTTCAAAGGGGTATAGGCACCCATAATACTAGGTTAGGTTAGGTAAGATTGTTAGGTTAGGCTAATGTCCTTTCAAAGGGGTATAGGCACCCATAATACCAAAAAGATGTCAAATAGCGGGGGTCTACCCATAATACTAGGTTAGGTTAGGTAAGGTTGTTAGGTTAGGCTAATGTCCTTTCAAAGGGGTATAGGCACCCATAATACTAGGTTAGGTTAGGTAAGGTTGTTAGGTTAGGCTAATGTCCTTTCAAAGGGGTATAGGCACCCATAATACCAAAAAGATGTCAAATAGCGGGGGTGTGGGGGCGGCAGCCCCCACCCATAATACTAGGTTTGGTTAGGTAAGGTTGTTAGGTTAGGCTAATGTCCTTTCAAAGGGGTATAGGCACCCATAATACTAGGTTAGGTTAGGTAAGGTTGTTAGGTTAGGCTAATGTCCTTTCAAAGGGCTATAACCTAGGCACCCATAATACTAGGTTAGGTTAGGTAAGGTTGTTAGGTTAGGCTAATGTCCTTTCAAAGGGGTATACGATAGTAAACACTAGGATAGCCTATACCTGGTCAGAGGGAAGAAGAGTCCTGGTGTAATCTCCTTGAATGTTGAGTGTCTGAAATTATGCAAAATCCGAGCCAAGTTTCGACAAAACTTGGCTCGGATTTTTAGAAAATGCGCTTTTGAGTCTCTGAAATTATTGAAAATCCGAGCCAACTTTCGACAAAACTTGGCTCGGATTTTTAGAAAATGCTCTTTTCAGTGTCTGAAATTATGCAAAATCCGAGCCAACTTTCGACAAAACTTGGCTCGGATTTTTAGAAAATGCTCTTTTGAGTCTCTGAAATTATGGACAATCCGAGCCAACTTTCGACAAAACTTGGCTCGGATTTTTAGAAAATGCTCTTTTGAGTGTCTGAAATTATGCAAAATCCGAGCCAAGTTTCGACAAAACTTGGCTCGGATTTTTAGAAAATGCTCTTTTGAGTCTCTGAAATTATTGAAAATCCGAGCCAACTTTCGACAAAACTTGGCTCGGATTTTTTGAAAATGCTCTTTTCACTGTCTGAAATTATGCAAAATCCGAGCCAACTTTCGACAAAACTTGGCTCGGATTTTTAGAAAATGGTCTTTTGAGTCTCTAAAATTATTGAAAATCCGAGCCAAGTTTCGACAAAACTTGGCTCGGATTTCGGAAAAGTGGCATTTTTGGCATTTCACACATTCCTATTCTTCATTATTTTACTATATTACTTTAACCCCTCATTTTCCCTGATCTTCATAGCCCTCCCCACTATCGGGGGGAGTTATCTTAAGATTGTTGGATAATGGGGTTATATAGGGTTTCTCCCACAGTGGAATTATAACTAATAGCATCAAAACTACCATTGCCAAAAACAATTGGCCAAAAAAACACTCAAATAAGGCTGCGAGTCTATTCAAGATAATTACCACGAAAATCTTGCATGCGCACTATATGGAGAAAAATATGCCGAATATATTGCTGCCTATTTTCCCTATTAAATTGTTTCTCATAACGTCGCACTAGTGTCCTTGAATATTATCGGGTACCGTACCTTATTGAGAAGATGTGGAGGGAGTAGGTGGTGAGGAGGTGCGTCGGCGTGTACGGCAAATTAATATAACCTATTATCTGCCAAGGTTCTAAATGGGCATTATCGAGGAAGGTCCCTTTTCTATGGGCAGTTGTAAATCCACAATTCCGGCGTGTCGTCGTCTTCTTTAAAAACCAATATTCCGGACATCGCCACTCATTCCTATCCTCATAAAAATAACACTCATGGCCACATAGTCGACAAGTGACAGCAGTAGGTAAGCAACCGTGTTCAGTAAATAATTTTAGAGCTGCAGTATTGTTCCGTGTCGTATCAATTATTATTGAATGAGGCAGAAGAGCACAGCCTTTACACGCACCTGTCATGACTATACTGACCACCGGCTTCAAGGTATTTGGGGGGGGGGGGTGTGAGATGGTTGTTTGTGATTGGTTCACTGCAATGACGTAACTGTTCATATTACAGGTGAGTTTTTTTTTTTTTTTTTTTTTTTTTTTTTTTTTTTTTTCTATATTCCAACTTACTTCCTCTCGGGCATAGGCTGAGAGCCTTAACATTCACTGCTTTACAATGAACAGTGAAGCCCGTGAGGTCTTGTTCCAGTCTAGGGAGTGAGACATGTGAAGCATGTAGAGTACAACGAGCACCTGCCATCTTGCCTTCACATGAGGCATGGTGCTCACTCATGGCCCGAAACGACCCCATCTCTGAAGCCATCTCGTTCCCGTGCTTCACTGTCTCACCCCCTACACTCGGACTCTCACACTTACACACACACAACGCCACCTGTTGAGCAGATAACTCACCAGGCATTGCACCCCTGTAGCATATTTTGAATATGGGAATATTCATACAGTGCTATTTAATCAGGGAACAATGAGGGTATTTTATTGACGTTTCGGTGGGCTTGTGGTAATGCACTGATACTAGGTACAGCACAAATTCCATCCCAATAATATCTTCCCATTGATACATCGGGATTTGAACCCGGGACCTTTGGATTACCAGGCCAGTGGCAAGACCACTCCACCACACCTCCCCTGTGATTGGATCCTGCTTATATACGTGACGATAACCTATGACGTATAATGACGTGTTCATACAAAACACCAATAAGAAGCCAGAAGTATCTCGTGACGTTATGCAGAAGGGGTGGGAAATATGAACCATTATTTCTAATGAGGATTGGCAGGTGGCGTTGTATTCGACTGACAGGTTGATAGAAAGAGCTCTCGAGTAAAAAAAAAAATGGCTGGCACGAACGGCGCGCCGTCTATAGGATATTTTTGACAACCTTGTTACCAAAAAATACATTTCAGTACCGTAATTTTTTATTACGTTTTGCCGAGGGTTAAAACACATTTTCATATGATCTTTAAAGCATATACATTACATATTTATCTTCAAATATATCAAAAAAATTTGTGGTATTAAAATAACATTGAACCCTATTTTATAATGTACTATGTTAGTCTGGTTATGCATGTATTCAGGGTACCGGTATGTTAAGTATTTATCTCAGTCTAATGCTTAACCCTCCGGCCCCGGCTATATATTATATATATATTCCTCGAAATCCGGGTGTTTTGGCCGAAAAACGTCTAGGCTAGGCTACCGTATATTCGTTAATCAGACTGCTTCCCGCATTCCCGCGCATCCCCAAGCGTAGCTGTGTTATTTACCTGTAAAATGGCCTTAAGTAGAGCTCTCTAAGTCAACTGGGTGAGCTGTGATGATGATTTCATTGGAGATAACTTTATGGCCAAACCAGCCACTTTACACCACTTTTCGATACTGAACAACAACATACAGGCACACACGAACAAGCGACGCTCTCCTTCTTGTGGCCGGAGATGCGGAGCGTCGGTCCAGCCGGCTGTTGTTTACATGCGTCGGACCGACGCCTCACACACGAAGCTCACAGGCTTTCAAGCAATGGTACAATGTAGTACCACCCGGGTTCCTGGGGCCAAAAAAAAATGGTACACGTGTGTACCAACCGGGTTTGAAGGGTTAAACTGTATACAATTATTTATAATCCTACACCATTGGTATGCATATTTTGAATATACAGAGTAGGTACTACGTACGTACATTACCTGTATGGGAATTTGTGACAACAATGATTAATTATGGAGAGTAGGAAAACGTTCTTGAAATTAACTATATTTATATCTTTTTACATATGATCATACACTATATAGCCTAGGCCTAGGCCTACAGTAAATTTGTCTTGGATGTCAAAGTGTAGGAATAATTATTGTAATATATATATATATATATATATATATATATATATATATATATATAGAGAGAGAGAGAGAGAGAGAGGGGGGGGGGTAAGAGTGGGTGCATATTTGGTTAACGGTTAAGGTTATCTTGTTACTTAGTTTACATGACACATTGTAATTCTGCCTACACATAATTATCTACTTGTTATGTACTGTACTGTATCAATCTGTTTACATTATGTTATCTGTTATCTTTGCCTATAAATAATTGTGTTTTTCTGTTGTTTCAGAGCGTGACTGGGAGGGCGGCATTGATAACGATGGTCTTGACATTAGTCAGCTGGAGAGCTACATCAATGACGACAACAATGAAACAATGCGAGTCATCAGGAATCATCTGCATGTTTGTATTTCCGCTCCCACATCGGTCGGGCACTCGGCCAAGTCAACAGTCATTCTCCTAAGTCTTGCCAAATTGTAATTTTTCATCTAAATGAACAATTTATTTATAAATAATTTCAAATGTTTGCGACCTGCTTGGGATCCAAATATTTTCCTTCATAGGCGTGCTCACAGATGGAGACATTGTGTTACGAGTCATTTGATATATTACTTGTAAGGTGCTTATCAAGTCCATACAAAAGATTTAACTTACTTAACGAGGCCATCCAAGATTAACAGGCAGAAATATAGGTACAGGTATTTTAAATAGCATTGATGGACTTATGCTCACTATGGTCCACAACTATATATCAATCAAACGAATTGGGCACAAAATATAAGGCATAGGCCTATGGCTTCTGCAGTGCTAGCTTTAATATTACAGCCAGCCGAGTGAGTGGAAGTGATAACCAAACCATCTATCCTTCTCCTACAGGTACTTTGAGGCCCTCCAGAGTAGTGGTGGTGGTGTGGGGGTGAAGGACATCAAGACTCTGGCCACCACCAACACTACTACCACCAGAGATACTCCTTCCTCTCGCCTTCATCACCTTCACCACCACAACCATCACCACCACCAGACACCTTCCATACACCACCAGTAAGTCCATTGTCACTGTTAACCCTTCAAACTCGGGTGGTACACGTGTGAACCATTATGTTTTGCCCCCAGGAACCCGGGTGGTACTACATTGTACCAGTGGTTGAAAGCCTGTGAGCTTCGTGTGCGAGGCGTCGGTCCGACGCATGTAAACAACAGCCGGCTGGACCGACGCTCCGCATCTCCGGCCACAAGAAGGAGAGCGTCGCTTGTTTGTGTGTGCCTGTATGTTGTTGTTAAGTATCGAAAAGTGGTGTAAAGTGGCTGTTTTGGCCATAAAGTTATCTCCAATGAAATCATCATCACAGCTCAACCAGTTGACTTAGAGAGCTCTACTTAACCTGTTAAGCGCTAAATAGCCCTAGGAGCTAGGGTAGTTATTTGTGTATTTCTAGCCTTGGATTCTGACAGAATTCGTTATATTTACAATATAGACCATTATTTGTTTTCGGTATGCTTTTATTTTACATATATGATGTATATATGAACCTTCAAGAGTGCTAAAATAAGTGGGAAAAGCATTTGGGTGGTGAAAACCGAAGATATTGGCCACCCGGTCGTAATGTCAGGCGAGAGAGAGCTGCAGTCAACCCTCCTCTCTCGCTGTCTGTGAGGTAACTGAGGGGAGCGGGGCGGTCTGGGCTGGTGTGTGTGTGGTACATATCGATCTTTTCTGCAACCCACTTGTGCTACATTATCGCGGGAGAGAAAAATAACCGATAAATGATGATAATAAGAGGGAAAATAGGTGATAATTGAGGAGGGGAGGGAGGGGGGAATAAGGTGGGGAAGGAGGGGAGGGGGGTGGGTGAGATTTACATGGATGAGTACTGGAGGGGAATTATCTCACCTAGAGACAAATTTTTTTTTTTTGATAGGCCCTTTTTTTTTTTGGAAAGCTTTTTTTATGGTCCTGCTTCCGTGAGGCCTATCGCGTTCCCTATAGGAAGCCTTCCGTGAGGCCTATCGCGCTTGCCGGGTTAATGCCATTCTACAGGTAAATAACACAGCTACGCTTGGGGATGCGCGGGAATGCGGGAAGCAGTCTGATTAACGAATATACGGTAGCCTAGCCTAGACGTTTTTCGGCCAAAACAACCGGATTTCGAGGAATATATATATATAATACATAGCCGGGGCTGGAGGGTTAAGGTTTATCACTATCACCATCATCACTACACAGCGATTGAATCTGAGATGCTGCTTACAAAGTACCGCGAACTGATCTAGGAGTAGCCTACTGTACAGAACAAAGACATTTAGCATAATAATCTCAGGTGTTCTCCCCAAAATCAAGCAGAAAATTATTTCTTCAACAGGGCCTTCAGCCTTAATTAACCCTCCAGCCCCGGCTATGCATTACATAAATATTGCCCGAAACCCGGGTGTTTTGGCCGAAAAACGTCTAGGCTAGGCTACCGTATCATTGTTATGCTGACTGCTTCCCGCGCATCCCCAAGCGTAGCTGTGTTATTTACCTGTAGAATGGCGTTAAGTAGAGCTCTCTAAGTCAACTGGTTGAGTTGTGATGATGATTTCAGTGGAGATAACTTACGGCAACAACAGCCACTTTACAATACTTTTCGATACTTAACCTAACAAGTGCGCATGGGGGTAATTGAAAACGTCCCCCTGTGCTGACGTATTTGAGGTGTTTCCGTCACTAAAATATTCATTGTACCATTAATAGCATTAATAATTATCCATATGCGCCTATTATGGGTTGATTATAAAGGTATTAACCTGAAACAACAATAAAACGAGTGAAAACAGCGTTTGGATGGTCAAAATCGGAGATATAGCCCGCGAGTTGTATAATGTATGGGTGAGGCAAACTGCTTTCCCGCCAATTTCCCCCAAGGCCACTGAGACACAGTCGATCGATACTCTCTCTCTCTCTCTTGCACTCGCTTGCCATCAGTGATGACAACACCCTGCTTGCAACTCGCTAATGTTAGCACGAAAATATACCTCAGAATAAGGGAATAATAGGGAAAATAGGTGATAACTGAAGGAGAGGAGGAAAGTGGGGAAGGAGGGGAGGTAGAGGACTGAGATTTTGCATGGCCCAGGGGCCAAAAAAAAATATAAAAATACAAAAATAAAAATATATATTTTTTTTTTTTTCGATGTCAAAAGTTGATTTTTTATTTTACTTACTCTCAAGAGTCTTCCCGCAGTCCGCCGGGGGAACTCTTAAGAGTCTCCCCGCAGCTCCCGGGTTAACAACAACATACAGGCACACACGAACAAGCGACGCTCTCCTTCTTGTGGCCGGAGATGCGGGGCGTCGGTCCAGCCGGCTGTTGTTTACATGCGTCGAACCGACGCCTCGCACACCAAGCTCACAGGCTTTCAACCACTGGTACAATGTTGTACCACCCGGGTTCCTGGGGGCAAAACATAATGGTACACACGTGTACCATCTGAGTTTGAAGGTTTAATAATTGTCTCCAGACTCTTCGCTTACAGGAAGGGATACAGTTCACGAATGACTGATCACTTTTACAGACAGTCCAACCTGTTTGCTAGGGACGGTCTCCACCTGAACTCTGTGGGTGCAGCTCGTCTGGGCAGACTGCTTAGCGATGCAGTGAGAAATTTTCGCCCAAAAAGTAGTCAGTCAAGGATATTCAGACACATCAATATAGGGGGAAATCAAACAAAATCGCCCCTAGATATGCATGCAAAAATGTATAATTCTATCATAATATTTTTCACTAATGCTCGAAGTATCCGTAACAAATTCTCAGGGTTAGAAGCCATAGTATATTTTGAAAATTATAACATAACAGCTTTAACGGAGTTATGGCTGAATACGGATTTTTTTTTTTATAACAGAGTACTCTATAATAGGCTATATAATGTATAAATTCAGTAGAAAAGACAGAAACTGAGCTGGCGTTTTATTATATTTCAAAGATAATCTTTATCTAGTATTAGCCCCAAACCAGGTGGTTACTCGGTGCACTTGTGTGGCTACTCAGTGGACTTTCGCGGCTACTCTTGTACACTCGACTCGTGGCCATTCTTTCCATACTCGTGGTTGTTGTTGTTGTTGTTCCCTAAGCTGCCTGGCCGAACAGCCCCGAGTCCCTGAGGAAGGCCATGGCCACGATCGGGCTTTCCCACAGAGCTCTCATTGAGTGTAGATTGTGTTGTTGGCGTAAGTGGTTGTGTGAAATGCAGTCTTCTATGATGTGTTTAATGGTATGGGGTGCTGTGTTACATCCCGGGCAGGCATCGACAACGGAGTCATCCAGTCTCTTCTGATAGCTCAGGAGAGCTGGATGGTGTCCGCATCTCAGCCTGGCCAGGTGGACTCTGTCCTCGCGAGGAAGGGAGGATTCGGAAGGATGGATTTCGGGAGGTCGTGCATGCAGCTGCGTGTTGTCTGTGAGTGAGTGAATGGATCGGTGAGAGATGTGAGTATGGATGTGCTTCTGGAAGTTGGTTCGGGGTGGGCAGGGAGGGAGAGAGGACAATAATTGTGTGTGATACCGTGTGCTGGGTGTTGTTTTGATATTTCTTGGTGTCTGTGGGTGTGTTGCCATGTAGTTTAGTGGGTGGTCTTGGTTTGTGGAGGCTGCTGCCAGGAATTGAGTGCCTCTCATGTCCAGATGGTCTTTGACTTTGAGGATTTTGGTTTCTTGATGTAGGTGATCTGTGGGTGCAGTAGCTGTGCAGCCTGTAATGATCTTCAGGGCTTTGTTTTGAATAGTCTGTATAAGGTCTTATGATGTGTATCAGCTAGGTTAGAAGCCCAGGCTGGGCTTGTGTATTCCATCACTGATCTTATGTATTGTTTATATACTGTGGTGGTAGTTTCTTTGTTGTGTCCAAATTTTGTGTGAGCAAGTGACCTGAGGGCATTAAGTCTGGGTGTCAGTTTCTTTTTAATGTTTGTGGTGTGCTGTTTGAATGTCATATGAGTATCATATGTTACTCCTAGGATTTTGGGTGTGTGTGTATGTGTTAGGGGTGTGTTGTTTATGGTGAGTTGAGGGATGTATTCGTGTTCTGTCCAGCTTGTGAGCAGGGTTGCGGTGGATTTGGCTGGGGCTAGATTAAGTCTGTAGTGTACCAGCCATGTAGTGTGTTGAGATAGGGTTGAAGGAGATCTGTTGCTCTTTTTGGGTCATGGTGTGTGCATGTGAGACTGTGAGTGTTATGTCATCTGCATAGGAGGCTAAGTTTATTTGGGGCGTATTGGGTGTAGTTATATCGTGCATGTACATATTGAAGAGTGCGGGCGATAGGACGGATCCTTGTGGGACTCCGTTTGGAAAGTTTCTGATTTTAGATGACTGACCGGCAAAAGATACGTGTGCACTTCTGGCTGCTAGGAAGTTGGCCAGCCACCTTTTTGTGTTGTTGTGCATGTTTGTGTTGTAGATTTTGTTTGTTAGGTTGTGGCGGGGAATGGCATCGAAGGCTTTACTAATGTCGAGTGTGGCTAATAGTGATCTGTGTGGTGGTCTAGCTGAGTTGATGCCGTCAAAAGCTCTTTGTGTAAGGTCTGTGAGAAGAGTGTTTGTGGAGTGCAGTGGCCTAAAGCCATGTTGTGTTGGAGCTAGGGGTAGGTCAGGTGTAATTAGTTGTAATACTAGGCGTTCCATGACTTTGGAGGGGGAGCAAAGGAGTGTGATGGGGTGGTGCGAGGAGGGTAGCGTGGGGTCTTTGTTGGGTTTGGGGAATGTGATGATACCATGCTTCCAAATGTCTGGTATTGTGTTGTGTGAATAGCTGTAGTTTGATATGTTAGTGAGTGCTTGTGGTCCCAGGTGTCTGAGGTGTATGTTGCTTATGTTGTCTAGGCTACAGGCGGGTGAGTGCTTGAGATTGTTGATGATATGCTTTGTCTGGTGATTGGTGAAGGGTGTATAGTCAGGGTCTGTGGGGAATTGTCTCTTACGTCGGATGACACGTCGGTCGTCTTTGTGAGGTTTTAGGTGGCTGACATGTGAGAAGTGATTGATGAGAGTTTGCTTGTTGTTTACATGAAGGAGTAGAGTCTGTTGTTGTGATTGCAGAATGTGATTGTGTTGTGTTGCTGTTGGAAAGTGTGATGCTGTTTAGTGTTTTGTAGAGTTTTTTGGGGTTTGTTTTGTGATCAAGTGTTTGTAGGGAGTTATTCCAATTTAGTTTTTGTTGTTCTTGTATTTTGTTGTTAGTTTGGGTGTTGAGCGCTTGAATTTGTTGTGTGATGTCTTGTGTGTGGGGTGCTGGGGAGCGTTTCAGTATGTTGCATTGTCTGATGAGGTTTTGAATTTCTGGTGTGAAGTTGGGGTTGTGTCTTTTTCTGTTACCTCTTGGAATGTGTTTCTTGTCAGTGTTTTGGATAGTTTTATTGAGTACCGGTATGTGTACAGCATTGTTGATGTTAGTGATGGGTGTACCGGTACTGTTTAGAGTTGTGAAGTGTTGTTCTGTCTCATTTGTGAATGCTTCCCAGTTAGCTGGGAATGGTGGTGTTAAAGAAATTACAAATTACTTAACAGAATCTAACCACATAATAGAACGGAAAGACAGTGTGAAAGACCTTGGGGGTATTAACCCTTGTCTAGCGGGCCCTCTGTGGCCGTTTTGGGCCTTTTCAGGCCATTCTGACAGCTATATCAACCATCAGTATGAAAGGAACTGTATTGCGTCGAAAACTAGGTGGAAATCGCTACACAATGACGTAAGATACAGCTACGTAGCACTCGTGGAGCACTGACAGTGTTACCTCGAAGATGGAAGTTTAGCAGATTTTGCTACCTTGCTCACTTTTAGCGAACTATTGGTTACACTGTGATCCTCTCGCGCGGTGGGGGAACTGGAGTTAGTGTGGGCCGGGAGGCCACAGATATCGGACGTATGGATCATTACTATCCCACTCATTTTCACTCGATTTTCACCCTTTTTTCACCCGTTTTTTGCCTGTTTTTTCTACTCGACTTAAGTCGTGAGCCGCTCTTTAAGGGTTAATGTCTGAAAATATGGGTTTCAAAGTACATAACCAGGTCAAAGTGGCGGCTGCGAAACGTCTAACGGGTTGGATTCTGCGTACTTTTAAAACACGCGGTGAATTGCCTATGATAACGCTCTTCAAATCTCTAGTGCTACCGCGGCTTGAATACTGTAGCGTATTAACATCCCCATACAAAGCAGGTGAAATAAATGACGTAGAGAGTGTACAAAGAAATTTCACTTCGCATATAAGTTCGATAAAACATCTACACTATTGGGAGCGTTTAAGAGCACTGAATCTGTACTCACTGGAACGTAGAAGAGAACGTTACCTAATAATATACACATGGAAAATCGCAGAGGGTTTAGTACCAAACCTACATACTCCGATAGTCATGAAATTCAGTGATAGGAGAGGCTGGGAATGCGAAATTCCCCGGATGAATAACAGGGGTGCTATGGGCTCTCTGCGAGAGGGCTGGTTATCACACAGAGGCCCACGTCTCTTCAACAAACTCCCACGGCGAGTAAGAGACATGAGGGACATCTCGTTAGACAACTTCAAGAGAGCCCTAGATGTCGAACTGCAAAAAGTGCCAGACGAGCCCATCCTCGCAAGGGAGCGAGCTGTCGCTTCAAACAGTCTACTACACCAAATCACCACCCATAACGAGGGGCGTCGCGCTCCTTGGTGCCGCTAGAGGAGCGGCGAACACATCCAAAGGTATCCAAAGGTAAGCTCTTTTATAATTGGTGTATGTGTGTTTGTGGCTAGCTGGGGTGAGTGGTTTTGGTGGTGATAATGATCGGGAGGTGGTCAGAGCCTAAGGTTCTGACCACCCTCCAGGATGTTGTGGGGGCGAGTTCTGGGGAGCAAAAGGTGATGTCTGGAGATGATGGGTTATAGAGGGCTTGGTGAGGAATATGGGTATGTTGATGGATGTCGTTAAGGATGATGAGGTTATCGGTTTGGTTTTGTAGTACCAGCCCTCTGTCTGTGTCGGGGTTGTCGACAAACCAGGCCGACGTCTTGGCGTTGAAGTCACCACCCAGGATGATGTGTGGGGTGTTTGTGATGTGTTGTAAGTGTGGTCTGTATTCATTTGGTACTGTAGGGGATGTTTGGGGAGGGATGTATGTGTTTATGATGGTTATGTTGGATTTGTTGCCAGTGTGTATTTTAATTGATTGTATTTCTGTTGTTATCATTTGGGGGGAGGAGGGATTTGGTTTGTACACTGGTTACTATGTATGATATTTCTTTGTGTACCAGGGTGATGAGTCCACCGCCCCCGCCGACAGCCCGGTCTTGTCTGATGGTGGTGAAATTATGAAATGTGGGTGTTGTTTGTGTTGTGCGGAGTTTTGTTTCTTGTAAGATGGCAATGTGTATGTTGTGTTGTTTGATGAAGTGTGAGAGTTCGTGTTTCTTTGTGTTGATGCCATCTATGTTCAATTGAAGAATGTTAATGTTATGTGCACGATGTATGTTGGGTGCTGCTGCACGAGGATGGGGAGGGGCTGGGGGTTTGGATGGGTGAGGTGGGGGTGGGGATTGGAGAGCAGGAGATGGGGGTTGGAATGGATTAGGATGGGGTGTGGTGTGTTGAGTTGAGGATGTGGATGGTATGGGAAGGTTAGGTGGGTTAGGGAGGAGAGGTGGACGGGTTTTAGGGGGGGGAGTGGATGATATGGGAAGGCTAGGTGGGTTGGGGAGGAGAGGTGGACGGGTTTTAGGCGAGGGATTTGACTGGGAGAGGGAGGGGCATGAGGAACAGGTCCAGGTGTTCGTGTAGTGTTTCTTGGAGGCAAGTGTTGTACAGGTGAAGTGGGTCCAGTTCCTGCATGAATTGCAGAGAACTGAACCCTTAGTATGGCGACTCGAAGTGATGGGTTTTGAGCAAGTTGGACATATGTATGTGTACGTGGGTCCTGGGTTGCTCTCAATGTCTCCGGCTAGAAGAAGTCTTCGAGAAATGACAGCCGGAGAGTCATTTCTCGGTGTAGGAAAAACTGTGTGGTGTGAGAGGTGTGGAAATTCCCGGCGCGACCGAAGCCGCTCCAAGGACCCGTGCCCCCAGGGAGGGGGCAGGGGATTGTTGTGATGGTTTGGCTCCCGAAACTGCTCCCCACGGCCGGCATCCGGTTGTCCTCCACTGGTCGTTGATCTTGTCTCCGGCTGTGGAAGGTCGGCTGCCATCCGCGGTTGGCAGCTCCGGGAGGTGGTCCTACGGCGTAGACGCCGCCACATCAGGACCTCGTGGTAGGCTACATTCGTGGAACACTCTTGTCAACTCGTACCTACTACCCGTTGATACTCGTGTACACACGTGGCTTGGTCGTGGCATAAAAGATTGTGCTCGTTTTTCGACACAGTGTGTCACGACCTGCATGCATGACTACTCTTGGCCACTCTTGGCAAACTAGTCAAAACTCGTCGAAACTTGTGGATACTCTTCATGGTCATGACACCCACAGAGTTAGGAGTATCAAGAAGTCGTTACGAGTAGCTACTAATAACTGCGAGTTAAAATTGAACGAGCTATGCATGTGCTACTAGTCGCTATGCCCACTGAAAGTCGTGGTCAAATTTTTAACATGTTGAAAATTTTCTGGTACCTTGCCGAGTTTCACAGGGTTCCTGCGACCGTAGCACTACCAAGCCGAACTCGCTACTACTTATACAGAGTATGGTACAGAAGGGGTTAAAGATCCTATACTCCACCGCTCAACAATGACTTTCACCTTAACTCATCTACATAATGATCGATCACTTACGCATGTTTTGTTGTCTTATTTGCCGGCGTGTGGGTTCACGGAAGATTCTAACGATGCGGTTGGTGGCCATGACTTTGTACACACACCTACTCACACACTTATGCACGAACATTTAGGCTACAGACACCAATAATCGTATTTATAAGGGCGCTCGAACGAACACACACACACACACACACACACACACACACACACACACACACACACACACACACACACACACACACACACACACACACACACACACACACACACACACACACACACACAGAGAGAGAGAGGTGACATGATCATGATGTTTAAGTGTGTGAAAGGTTTTGAGAAGATCGACAAGGGAGATTTTGTGGTGAGGGACGAGGGAAGAACCAGGGGTCATGATTGTAAGTTGAGGAAAGTTATATGTAAGTCTGATGTAAGAAAGTTCAGCTTCCCGTATAGAAGCATTGAGTGTTGGAATAAGTTGGATGGGGAGGTGGTGGGTGTAGAGAGAGAGACAGGACAACACGAGCTTAGGCTCAAATCCTGTATACTACAATTAGGTGAGTACAATTAGGTGAGTACACACACACACACACACACACACGCACATGCACATGCAAACAGGAAATACTAACATTTCAGTATAATTAACCATGTCGCCTTGCTACTCTGCCTCCTGCTTAATTAGAATTAAAAAGGGGGCTGGATACCCACCTTCAGACACTATAGTGCGTTTAAAAGAATTGAAAAAAAATTCACAATCGTGGCCGGAGAGGAGGTAGGAATGTCCCCAAGCGAATTCCTATCATAAAAACACACAAAAAAGAACCTAAAAAAGTGACAGTAAAGAAACCATACGCACATTTTGAGGTTCCCCGTATTTGGTATAACCTCCCATTGTTGCTACTGTCCAATGTCACCTCTTTGTGCAATAAACTCGACGAACTTATTGTGACGGTTAAACAAATTAGTGCTGATATTGTAGCAGTTACTAAAGCATGGCAAATCACCCCAGAAATATGCGTGATACAAGACTACGACCTCTTTCACCAACTTCGGACAGAGAGGAGGGGGGGAGGAGTAGCTATTTTCGCCCGGAAACAGCTGTGTGCATCTCGCCTGGATATTGAGGTCCCGGAGGGAATCGAAGCACTCTGGGTGAGAGTTAATCCCCCCTCCCACCCTCGTCACACTGCCTCCATTATCTACTGTGTGATCTACCACCCACCTCACCCACTGGCCCCGCACTAATCAACCACATCATCGATACATGTGATGATCTCAAACTCCAATTTCCATCAGCCAAGTTGGTGGTTTGTGGGGATTTCAATGAACTAGACACCAGTGAGATTCAAGAACAGCTGCATCTTTCACAAATTGCTGACTTCCCCACCCACAACCACAACACTCTTGACCTTATCTTGACGGACATGGATGAGCAGTACCTCCCACCTGAACCTTTACCTCCTGTGGGACGCAGTACTCATCTCTCTGTGTTCTGGTCGCCTGCCCCTACCACCTCCCATCAACAGACCCCCGTCATCCGGACCTACCGACCAACGCCAGACTCTGCAATGCGGGGGTTCGGGCAGTGGTTGGTTCATTACCCGTGGACGGAGGTTCTCACTGAAGATGATGTCAATGCCAAATGGGACAACTTCGTATCTACCACCACCGAAGCCTACCACCACTTTTTCCCCACCAAGAGGACCAAAATGCACCCCTCTGACGTCCCATGGATTACTCCTCGGATCAAGAGACTGATGCAGAATCGGAATAAGGCCTTCTACACAGACAACAATCGCTACAAGGACCTACGCAACATTGTGATAAGGGAGATCCGTTGGGCGAAGAAGTCCTACTACCCTACAAAGATTCATCATTTAAAACAAACCAATATCAGTCAGTGGTACCGGTACTCTAAAATTAAGAATCTTTGTGGCTTAAGTAGTGGGACTCCTTCGATCCCCTGTGTTTCCCATGTCCCTCGTGAAGATGCACCTGAACTGATAAATAATCACTTCTCTACCATATGCCAGACCCTCCCCAAACTAGACCGCACCAACCTCCCTGCCTTCCTCCCATCCCCCCCCCCCCCCCCCCCAGTAACTGTTCAAGAATATGAAGTGGCCAAAAAGCTTTCCAGTTTCAAATAAAAAAGATCAACAACCCCAGTAGACCTACCCATGAAAATATACAAAGAATTTTCGGTTGAATTTGCCACCCCCCTTGGCTCGATAATTAATGCCTCCTTAAGGCAAAGTAAATGCCCTGCAGACTGGAAAACTTCATACGTCACTCCAATTCCCAAAACCCCCTCCCCACATTCTCTTAATGAACTCAGACCAGTTGCCATAACGCCCATCCCTAGTCTAATCTGTGAGGACTTTGTATTCACCTGGGCTTACTCACAAATCCGTCACTTAATAGATCCCCAACAGTTTGGCAACGTAAAAACCTCCTCCACCACTCACTGTCTTATTAGCTTCCTAGATTATATTTACAAAAATCTTGAGAAGAGAAAGACTTCCCTCGCTCTTGCCTTTATTGACTTTAGGAAAGCATTTGACCTTGTTGACCACACCATCATCATCAACAAGGCCATAAAGTTGGGGCTACATCCTACCCTGGTTGCGTGGTTGACCGACTTCCTTAGTGACAGACGGCAAGCAGTGCAATATCAAGGCTTCATCTCCACCTTCCTAGACATCACATGTGGAGTCCCACAGGGCACAAAGATGGGGCCTCTATTGTTCCTCATCTTGATTAATGATGCCCTAAAGGACACTCCATTCCACTGGAAGTACGTGGACGACTCGATAGTCGGCATTACTGTCGATAACACCTCCCCTAACTATGACCCCCTACAAGACATCCTATGGTGATGGGCTGGTCTATCAGAGTGAGAGCTGAGCAATCTCTGCCATACCCATAGCTTACTCTGACTGTTCCTTTAACTTATATATTTTCTAGATCTCAAGTGACGGCGTCTCTTCCGTGGATTGACCTCCCAATCTACCAAGATTGGAAGCCAAAGCGTCACATTTTTCCCTTGCCCCTCAACTTTCTCTTCATAATTGCTGAGGGGCACAGGGCCCTGGGTGGGGCTTTGGTTTCCCGGGCGTTTCCGCACCCTCCTCAGCTCCCCGCCATGGAGTGGCTTCGGTCACCCAGGCTTTATTGTGGTCGGCGGGGAGGGTTCTGTGGGGGCACTCGGTTATGGCCTTGGAATTTCTCGGGGCCTTGGGGCTGTTCAGCCAGGCAGCTTGGGGAACGTCAACAACAACAACAACAACAACAACAACAACAACAAGACATCCTCGACCGTCTTCAAGCCTGGACCACAGTCAATCATGTGACCATCAATCATGACAAGACAGTGGTCATGCACATCAACACCTCCGTTACCGACCTTCCTCCACCCACTGTCACAATTGGTCCTCACCCCCTTCAGCTTGTTGAGTCCACCAAACTCCTCGGAATCACTGTGGACAACAATCTGAACTGGAAGAAACATGTGTCTACCACAGTCAGGACCGCCACATACAAGTTGTTTATGCTAAGGCGGCTGAGATCCCTGGGGGCACCGGAGAATGAGCTGAAGAGTATATATAACATCTTCATTCTCCCTAAGCTCACCTACGCCTCTCCCGCCTGGTCCTCCTCTCTAACCCTGACACAACAACGTCAATTGGAAAGAGTGCAGAAGAGGGCATGCAGGATTATCCTGGGTGGCACATACCCAGGGTACGAGGAAGCTCTCCCCACCCTTAGCATACCTGCACTTTCAACCCACCACTACAACACACTCAAGCAGTTTGCATCTAAGCTACTTGTTCATTACATTGAACGTATTTATCAATACCAAATATTAGTGTGGAATGTTAACCCCCCTAGACCAACACGTGCAGCTCGACACTTCAACACACTCCAACCAATAAGGGCAAGAACTGACAGATACAAAAATAGTCCTATCCCAACCATTGTAAATATTATTAATAATGTGTAATGCCGGCCTGTCACACCATATATACGTGCCCTCCTTTAATAATATATGCATAAGTGTGTGTGCGTGTGTGTATTAGAATATGTGTATGTATTTGCTTGAGTTTGTTTATGTATATGTTATTCACTTTGCTTTGCTTTGTTTCGTCAAGGGGAATCCACGCAATGCGAGCTAAGCTCATTATTATCGCGCCTCCTTAACTGGGAATGTATTGCGTGAAATGCATGTTAAGTGTTTATGTATCGTTGGAATGGCTGTGGATGTGTGTGTAGTCTGTATTTTAGCCAATTGGCGACATCTGGAAACGAAGGCTTAGGGTTAATCTGTATGGTACCATTCTCACTACGGTACCAGTCTCACCCGAAGGCTTAGGTTGACCAGTAGCTTAGGTGAACCATATGATACCCATCTCGCCTTGTACCATTTTTGCCAACCCCAGATGGGACGTCACAACGTCGTCCACTTATTCCAGGTACCTATTTACAGCTAGGTGAACTGAGGCTAACACATGAAAGGAGACGAGCACAATTTGTCTTCGCCCGGTCTGGGATTGAACCCCCGACCCCTCGTGTGTGAGACGAGAGCTCTACCTACTAGGCTACGGGCTGTGTGTATATGTATATGTGCATTTATGTATGTACAGTATATGTATTTACCTATTTATTTACCTATTTGTAGTTTACAGGAATTGAGCAGCGCTCGTGTTGTCCTGTCTTAGTTACTTTATAATCAATCCATTTTACTTAGACAAGTATCGTAATGGATATTCCCAGTTCCCAGTACTGTATTTTGGACTAAGATATCATAACTTATGTTGCCCTATTTCCATATTTACTTTTATCCAACCTAGATTTGAACATGTTAATGTTCCTCGCTCTCACCACCTCCTCCTCCAAGTTGTTCCAAGTCTCTATACTCCTATATGGGAAGCTGAATTTCTTTGTGTCCTTACGACATCTGCCCTTCCTCAGCTTAAACTCGTGCCCTCTTGTCCTTCCATTATCCCTCACGAATAGATCTTCCCTATCTACTCGTTCCAAACTTTTTACTCCCTTGAACATCGTTATTAAGTCGCCTCGTTCCCTTCTCTCTTTCAAGGTAGGCAGTTGTAGTGTCTTAAGTCTTTCCTCATATGTCAACTCCTTCAATCTTGGGATCATCTTCGTTGCTATCCTTTGGACTTTCTCTAATTTGTTTATATGTTTTTTCAAATGTTGTGACCATATCACTGCTGCATATTCTAATCTTGGTCTTATCATAGTCATTATCAATTTTCTTAACATTTCTTCATCCAAATACTGTAGTTAAATGCCACTCTCATATTGGTTATTATTCCATATGCTCCTCCAATGATCATGTTAATATGCTTCTCCGGGGATAGATCATCTTGTATTATCACTCCAAGGTCCTTCTCATGCCGTGTTTTGCCTATTATTTCAATTCCTAATTTGTACACCCAGCTTGGCCTTATCTCACTTGTTCCCACTTCCAAAACATGACACTTTTCTGCATTGAAACTCATTTTCCAGGTTTGGCTCCATCTGTGCAACTCATCTAGGTCCTTTTGAAGATCCTGACAACTTTCTATACAGGTGACATTCTTCATGATCTTAGCGTCATCCGCAAACATATTCATATGACTATTCAAGTTTTCTGGCATGTCGTTTACATAAAGTAGGAACATTATCGGACCCAACACTGATCCCTGTGGTACTCCGCTCGTCACACTCCTCCACTGTGAATATTCGTCTCGTATCGTGGTCCTCATTTCTCTTCCTATTAAAAAGTTTTCCATCCATTTTAACATCCTACCATGTACACCTCCAACAACCTGCAATTTCCACAATAACCTTTTGTGAGGCACCCTGTCAAAGGCCTTTTTCAGGTCCAGGTAAACACAGTCAACCCATCCCTCTCTCTCCTGTGTAACATCTACAACTCTGCTATAAAAGCTTAATAAATTAGATACACAAGATCTCCCTTCCCTGAATCCAAACTGTTTCTCGCTAAGCACCCCCTGTCCCTCAATGAAGTGTGTCCACTTTTTCCTTATAATTTTCTCACAAATTTTACAAACAATGCTGGTGAGGGACACCGGTCTGTAGTTAAGCGGATTTTCTCTGTCTCCTCCTTTGTAAATTGGTACTATGTTAGCTCTCTTCCATTCCACTGGCAGGTCTCCCTCATTCAGTGAAGATTTGATGATTTCATAGATTGGTTCCACTAACTCTTCCGCACATTCTTTGAGGATCCATCCAGCCACTCCATCTGGTCCCATTGATTTCCTCACGTCCAAATCCTGCATCAATTTCAGCACTTCACTTTTTGTCACTTTCATTTCAGGCATCTGTGGTGTTCTCATTTCTCTATTAGGTTCTATAAACTCCTCCTCTTTTACAAACACTGACTGAAGCTTTTCATTCATAACTTCACACAATTCTTTATCTTTCTCATAGCTGTTTGTTCCAACTCTTAGTCTGACAATACCTTCTTTTGTTTTTATTTTTCCATTTACAAATCTATAAAATAGTTTTGGCTCATTTTTGCACTTCTCTACAATATTCCTTTCATATTTATATTGTTCCTCGCGTCGTATCTTTACGTATTCATTTCTTTTCTCCTTGTACTTATTCCAGTTATTTTCACTATGTCTCTTCCGTGCTATATTCCAGGCTCGGTTTCTTCTATCCTGTGCCTTACTACATCTTATATTGAACCATTCTTTTTCCTTCTTTACCCCTGATTGGAACCTTGGGACATATTTATGTATCCCTTCTTCATATACTTTCAGGAAAAGTCTATATTTGTCTTGAACCATTTCCAGGCTTTCTAGTTCCTTCCAATTTATACTTTGGAAATAATGTTTCAATGATTTAAAATCAGTTTTAGCATAATTGTATCTATTTATTTTATGTCCTTCCTTTCTCTCCTCATTTTTCCCCAAATCCATCTCCATTTCTAATATCTTGTGATCACTTTTTCCCAAGGGACAACGATAATTTATCTTTCTAACATCATGTGGATCACTGGTGAAGACTAGGTGGACTGGATGGTTCATCCATCCCTCTGATTCGTGTGTTTTCTCTAACATGTTGTGTTAACATGTTTTCTGTTACTAGATTGTGTGTGTGTGTGTGTGTGTGTGTGTGTGCGCGCTTGCACTAAGTCCGCTTTCACTAACAAGCAAGCAAGCATGCACTGTATGCATGGGAGTTCAGCTTAGACTCTCAAACATAACAACTTAAACTATCTCTGGAACCTAGTTAAGGGTGAACCAGCCTTTGGATTCTGGTGGAGTAGTTGATCAAATACACACACACCCTTTGAAGTGCAGTAAGGGAGGCCAGAGGGAGCACTGAGAGGCTCCACACATGATGGAATGGAGAGGAGAGAGAGGAAGGCAGAAGGGGCTTAATAAGAGACACGGAGAAGTGGGATTTATAAGAGATATGATAAAGCAAGGGTTAAGTATGAGGGGACAGGAAAGAAGTAAGGGTTAAGTATGAGGGGACAGGAAAGAAGCCAGTGTTAAGTATGAGGGGACAGTACATAAGTAAGGGTTAAGTATGAGGGGACAGGAAAGAAGTGCTAAGTGTGAGGAGACAGGAAAGAAGTAAGGGTAAAGTGTGAGGAGACAGGAAAGAAGTAAGGGTTAAGTGTGAGAAGACAGGAAAGAAGTAAGGGTAAAGTGTGAGGAGACAGGAAAGAAGTAAGGGTTAAGTGTGAGGAGACAGGAAAGAAGCAAATGTTAAGTATGAGGGGACATGAAAGAAGCAAGGGTTAAGTATGAGGGGACAAGAAAGAAGCAAGGGTTAAGTATGAGGGGGCAAGAAAGAAGCAAGGGTTAAGTATGAGGGGACAAGAAAGAAGCAAGGGTTAAGTATGAGGGGGCAAGAAAGAAGCAAGGGTTAAGTATGGGGAGACAGGAAAGAATCAAGGGTTAAGTATGAGGAGACAGAAAAGAAGCAAGGGTTAAATATAAGGGGACAAGAAAAAAGTAACCATTCAGTATGAGGGGACAGGAAAGAGGCAGAGGTCCTCACACTAGCTAGCACGCCTCAGGTCATCTCTGGGAAAACAAAAGACGCTCGATTACTATTTCCCTCCAGTTCCTCTTTTTCGTTTTGCTCTCTCTCTCTCTCTCTCTCTCTCTCTCTCTCTCTCTCTCTCTCTCTCTCTCTCTCTCTCTCTCTCTCTCTACGTTGCAACCTACTTAAACCCAGTCGAGGTGACTCTCCCCGAAAGTAATGCAGAAATAGTGTGCGTCAAAATAAATACAAAAAACATGAAGTTAAATATCACTACAGCGTACCGACCACCGAGACTAACTGTTGCCGATGATACAATTTTTTATGAAATACTAGAGAAAACCCTTAATTCCGACGAAACCGTTTTACTAGGCGACTATAACCTCCCCCTAATTGACTGGAATACCCTGACCGGAAAAAATGCTGAGTCACGCCTAATGACAAGCTTCATCCAGGACAATTTTTTGACTCAACACGTAAGACAGCCGACGCGAGACAGGAATATATTAGACCTCGTAATCACTACCCAAGAAAATTTATTATCAAACCTGGATGTAGGTGAACATCTGGCAACGTCCGATCATAAAATCTTAAGAATAAACGTTATAAGCAAATATTCCTCAGTAAAAACAACAGGAATGGTTTCGGACTTCAAAAACGCAAATTATGACGGACTTAAGGAATCGCTATCAAACATACACTCAAACCTCATAAATATAAACGAAGTAAATGAACTATGGGGACATTTTAAGTCTACAATTACAGAAGCGCATAAACAATTTGTACCCATGAAACCAAAACGTAATACGAAATCAAGTATGCCCCCTTGGTACAGTAGAGACATTGGCAAGGCAATAAGGAAAAGGAATCAACTCCACAAACTTGTAAAAAATAACACAAACACTGAAGTAATTAAAAACTTGTACAAAAATAGTAGAAGGGAAGTGAAAAAAATAATTAGGGCGAACAAACAAAATTACGAAATGACTATTGCCAGAGAAAGTGCCACAAACCCCAAAAAATTCTACAGTTACGTAAACAAAAATAAACAGATCAAAAGCGGAATCGGACCGCTAATAGAAGATGGCCAGACAATAACAGGTGACACAAACACGGCAAATCTGCTCAACAAATATTTTGGCTCAGTTTTCACAGAAGAAATTATCGATCATACCCCTGAAAATAACACCTCAACTCATGTGATAGGAGATTTCACCATCAGTGTTACCGAAGTACAAAGCAAATTGAGTAATTTAAATGTAAATAAGACCCCGGGACCCGACATGCTCCACCCGAAAATAATTAAGAATGTCAAGGACGAAATAGCAAAACCCCTGACACAACTATTTAACTTATCACTACTACAGGGGATTGTACCGAGTGATTGGAAAGATGCGAACATTACGCCGATATACAAGAAGGGTAGCAAGGCCAAAGCGAGTAATTACAGACCAATTAGCCTAACTTCAATTGTAGGAAAAATCATGGAAAAAATCATTAGAGATAAGATAGTAGATTACCTCGAATCAAACAACCTAATCAAAAATAGTCAACACGGCTTTAGATCAAATAAGTCATGCCTAACAAATTTGATTGAATTTTATAACAAACTATTCACATATAACGACATGACGAAATCACTAGATATAATCTTCTTGGACTTTCAAAAAGCTTTCGACAAGGTGCCTCACCGAAAACTATTGGCTAAACTGGAGAGGATAGGTATCAAAGGTGAAATTCATTCTTGGATAAAAAATTGGCTTACAGACAGAAGACAGAGAGTGGTGATAAATGGAGTGGAATCGGAGTGGGAGCCTGTCACTAGTGGAGTTCCACAGGGTTCAGTCCTTGGACCGGTCCTGTTTCTCATTTACATTA
This sequence comes from Lithodes maja, assembly GCA_037953745.1. Lineage (NCBI taxonomy): Eukaryota > Metazoa > Arthropoda > Malacostraca > Decapoda > Lithodidae > Lithodes > Lithodes maja. The sequence continues at coordinate 34,616 of JBAKBP010016034.1, forward strand.
ACGATATCGATGTAGGGGTAAACAACACCATTTCCAAATTCGCCGACGATACAAAAATAGGAAATACAGTCCTGAACGAAGATGATAGAAATGCGTTGCAATCTGATTTAAACAAGATATCAGAGTGGTCGAAAAAATGGCAGATGCCCTTCAATGTCGATAAATGTCAGGTGCTGCAGGTTGGTAGCAGAAATATGAAATACAAATACGAAATGAATGGCAAACAAATAAAAACCGCAACGGTAGTAAAAGACCTAGGGGTACTAATATCTGAAAACCTAAAAACTTCCGACCAATGTATAGCAGCTGCAAATAAGGCAAACATAGCATTGGGCTTTATTAAACGAAAATTTACATATAAACATGAAAACGTAATAGTGCCACTGTTCAAAAGTATGGTGAGGCCCCACCTTGAATATGGTGTGCAGTTTCTGGTCACCTTATCTGATCAAGGACATTGTAAGACTCGAGTCAGTACAGCGTAGAGCGACGAAGATGATACCCTCATTAAGAAATAAACCATATGAAGAAAGACTTAAACGATTGAACCTGTTCTCATTAAAAAAGAGGAGGTTGAGGGGTCAGCTTATTGAGTGCTTTAAGATACTAAAAGGTTTCGACAAAGTCGATGTAAATGCACTATTCACATTAAACAATACTAATCAAACTCGCGGAAATGGAATGAAATTAAAAACCAAAAAGGCAAACCTAGATGTCACAAAGAGTTTCTTCACCTACAGTGTGGCGACAGAGTGGAATAAACTACCAGCGAGAGTGGTGGAGAGCGACACAATAAACGCTTTCAAGGGAAGGCTTGACCTCTATCTGCAGAGGGCTGGGGTGATATGAAAAAAAAAAAAAAAAAAAAAAAAAAAAAAAAAAAAAAATGTATGTATATGTATGTGTGTGCACTGTACAGTATGTATATATATACTATATATATATGTATGTATGTGTGTATGTGTATATATGCACATATGCATATATAGTTTGTAAGGCCAGACTGCCTAGTAAGGACCTTGAGGTCTGTGTGGTCTGTGTATCTATGTAGCTCTCTCTCTCTTCCCTGTCTTTTCTTGACCGTATTTCATTTCTAGTTTCCCTTTCTCCAAATTGAAGCCTTTCTTAATCATGTTCTTCCTTGTTCTCTCGTTTTACTTTTCCAGGATTCGTAACTTTTTTCTTAACATCACTCTTTCATTTTACAAGGCTCAGTATTTTTTCCCTGCATAGCAAGACTCATTTCAAGTTTCATCTCATTCTTCGCGTCCTTTTTTTTCCACTGTTCATCTTCTCTAACAGATACAATCACATACATACACTGCAGCACACACACGATGAAACATACGCACGCACACACAAGTAAAAAGATACTCTCTCTCTCTCTCTCTCTCTCTCACATACACACAGTCTCTCACTTTCTTGTTTTCTCTCTCCTCCACACACAAACACTACAGTCACATTACCACCTACACACAAACACACACACACAGTCTCTCACTCTTTCATGTTTTCTCTCCTCCACACACAAACACTACACACAGTCACACACACAGTCACACACACACACACACACACACACACACACACACACACACACACACACACACACACACACACACACACACACACACACACACACACACACACACACACACACACACACACACACACACACACACACACACTTATCTCTCTCAACACAATAACCAGCTCGGTAGTCCAAAATATCGTCCTATACATCCACAGAGAAGGGGTGCCATTCCCCTTCACATTTTAGGGCATATATATCTTTCTTCTCTTGCTAAAACCCGGCGGCCCGCTTTCTAATTATCATTCTCCCTTTCACCTGCCTCTCTCTTCTCCCTCCTTTGTGCCTTCCTTTCATCGTAGTTTATCCCTTTATTCCTTGATCACTCGGGCTTCTTAGGGTCTTCTACTTCCGTGTGGTGGTGTTATTCCTTATTTATAAGTTCATTCACGGGTTCTTAAATTAAATCTTGTGAATCCGTTAATTATTCGTTCATTATGATGTTCTCGTATATTATTTACTATGACGTGTATTCTTAACTTAGAGTTAATCCTATGTTTACAAGTTACAATGTTAGATTTTGGTTTTGGTTTTAATCTGCGTTAAGTGTATCTCTTAATTATGATATAACCGAGGCTTTTTGTTCACCGATATATAATAGGAGTGTATAATTAATGTTATGATACGTATATATTCTTAAGTTTTTGTTCACCGATATATAATAGGAGTGTATAATTAATGTTATGATACGTATATATTCTTAAGTTTTTGTTCACCGATATATAATAGGAGTGTATAATTAATGTTATGATACGTATATATTCTTAAGTTTTTGTTCACCGATATATAATAGGAGTGTATAATTAATGTTATGATACGTATATATTCTTAAGTTTTTGTTCACCGATATATAATAGGAGTGTATAATTAATGTTATGATACGTATATATTCTTAAGTTTTTGTTCACCGATATATAATAGGAGTGTATAATTAATGTTATGATACGTATATATTCTTAAGTTTTTGTTCACCGATATATAATAGGAGTGTATAATTAATGTTATGATACGTATATATTCTTAAGTTTTTGTTCACCGATATATAATAGGAGTGTATAATTAATGTTATGATACGTATATATTCTTAAGTTTTTGTTCACCGATATATAATAGGAGTGTATAATTAATGTTATGATACGTATATATTCTTAAGTTTTTGTTCACCGATATATAATAGGAGTGTATAATTAATGTTATGATACGTATATATTCTTAAGTTTTTAATCTATTGTGTTCATTGTATCTCTTCATTACGCGATCACTTTTTGTTTTGTTCTTGTGTTCACGGACATTTACTAGGATTGTATTTTTGTTTGTAATGATGCTTAATTCTTACCGTCTTCCTTTCTATTGTATTATATTTTGCGTTCATTGTACCCCTTCATTAAGCGATCACTGTGTTTTTGTCTTGTTCACGGACATTTACTAAGATTGTATGTTTGTTTGTAATGATGCTTACATATTCTTAAGTCTTCCTTGTTATATATATTATCATAATTCTGTCTTTCACCTGTTCTGCGCGCCTCTCTTTTCTCTCCTGTGTTCTCTTCCTTTCCCGGACACAATCATCATCATCTATCCCATTAATTCTACATTTTATCTCCTGGTTCTGTGTTCACTCTGGCTTTTGTTAGGGAGAGGTAGATGTTTTTGTTCGGGAACCCCTTCACCCTCATGTTTAGCATATTAGTTTTGAAATTTTAAGACGTTCTTTCCGTGTTTTTGCGATTTTGAGACCTTTCGCCCCATCTCTTTGTCAATCTAAGACCTTTCGTGCCATTTAGGTGTGGATTTTTCCTGGCGAGCGGCATTTTTCTGCCGAAAAAGTGTACGAATTTATCTTGAAAGGGTGTCTAGGGGGTGTGTTTTTTTTAAGCTTGATGGAGGTCTAGCTAAGAAACAACAAAATAAATTGATAGATAAAGCTATAGACCAAAAATCAAGCACTACCCCCTTAATCTGGTCTTCCATGTTATCCCTTACTTACTTACGCTTTTAATCTTGCCTTTTTATACATCTCGCTTGCGTGTTGTACCTGGATTTACAGTATTTGTTATTAACTTTGTGCTTTCAATTTGCCTCTTGTGTTTTTTTGTTCTTCATTATTACTTGATTATGCGACCCGTACCGGTAAGGCCTTTCTTATTTTATTCTTTATAGATTTTTTTTTTACTAATGTTGACTGATGGTTTATTCTTTAACGTTTTAATGCGTATATATTCTAAACTCATATTTCATCCCTGAAATTAATTATTAATGTGTATGCCTTTTTAAGAATATATTTATATATATGATTTATCCCTGAATTACAGTATATTCATACCTATGCTTTCTTTTTAACTCACACTTACTCTCTCAACACACACACACACACTCACGCTATCTCTCTCTCTCTCTCTCTCTCTCTCTCTCTATCTCTCTCTCCCCTGAAGCGCATAACACAGGCATGCTGTCAGCCTCCACAAAAATATCTAGACATTTAAATTAAAGAAAATAAAACTAGATCATATATATATACAAAAAACCCGCATACTTTTCCCAGAACGGATTAATATTCAGCCAAGTCTTTTCTTTAGTTATGAAAAAAAAAAAACACGCTCTCGTATTTTTTCTCACCATTTGTTTCTTCTTTTAATTGGGATCTGTTTATCTTGGTGGCTTAGCTCTTTCAACCCTTTTCAAGTCTTGGTCTGATATTTTTTGCAGTCTATTATTTAAGTTCGTCTTTTGTCCACGCGATCTTATTAAGAGTCTTGTTTTGTTTTATCAATTCCGTTCTTCTATTTACCTTCCACATTTTTCTGTCTGCTCTGCTCTCACTCATCCGGCGTGTATTTTTTTTAATATGGTGCTGTTTTAGGTCTCTTTCTCTGACACACACACACACACATTCGCTCCATCATACCACAACCGACTCTTTCACTCTCTCGCTCTTCCAACACAGCCGTCAAAAAGCAGCAACACCAGAAGGGAAGGGGAAGGAGTGAAGGAAGGAGAGGGGAGGAAAGAGAGGGTGGGGTGAGGGGTGGAGGAAGGGGAGGGAAGAGGCGTGGGTGGGGATGAGGGGGAAGGGAGAAGGATGGAGCGGGGAAGGGGCAGATGAAAGGAAAGGAGAGGGAAGGGAAGGGAAAAGGGTGGAGGGGAGGGGAGGGGAGACGGGAAGGGGTGGAGGGGAAAGGAGAGGGGAGGGAAGAGGGGGATGAGGGGAAGGGAGAAGGGTGGAGAGGGGAAACGGCGGAGGAAGGGATGAGGGGGGTGGAGAGGGGAAACGGCGGAGGAAGGGATGAGGGGGGTGGAGAGGGGAAACGGCGGAGGAAGGGATGAGGGGGGTGGAGAGGGGAAACGGCGGAGGAAGGGATGAGGGGGTGGAGATGGGAGAGGGGAAGGGGTGGAGGAGGGGTAAGGAGAAAGGAAGGAAAGAGGGTGGGTGAGGAATGAGATCAAAAGATGAGGAAGGAGGGGATGGGAGAAGGGTGGGGAGGGGAAAGAGGGTAGGAGGTGTGTGTGTGTGTGTGTGTGGGGGTGGGGTTGGGGTTGGGGGTGGGTGTCTGTAGGTGTGAAGTAACAGCTGGTCCTACACGTGAAAAATACCCCCGAGCTGAGTGTGTGTGAGGCGTCTTGGAAGATGATCTCTCTCTGTGGCGGAGGTGGAGCTATTTTACTCTGGGGCGGTATTGTTGTCTTTCTTGCCTTCCTTCTTTTTTTGTGTCTTCTTTTGTTTTGTGTCTCATGTTGTCCTAAGGGTAACTCTCTAACTCTCTAACTCTCTCTCTCTCTCTCTCTCTCTCTCTCTCTCTCTCTCTCTCTCTCTCGGGGTATCTGTCTTCTGTATCTCCTTGCCTGTGTCTTGGTATGTCTGTCACTTGCCATTCCTTGTCTGTTTCTCTGGCTGAGGTGGAACTATTGGACTCCTCTGTGGCTGCCTGTCCTGCTTGGCTGTCTCTGAAGGTTGTGTGTCTGGTGCTCTTGTCGGTTTCGTAAGGGCAGATGGGTCGTTTTTCTGGTCCCCCCTTCCCCCTCATGCTTAGCCCCATTAGGTTTACGATTTTAAAACGTTCGGTCCATTAGTTTGTCGATTTAAAGACCTTTCGCCCATTTCTTTGTCAATATTAAGACTATTCATGTCATCTAGTTGTCGATTTTTTCCTGGTAAGCGATAGCGAGCCTGTAATTCAAGGGGAACATTTTTCTATCGAAAACTGTACAAATTCGTCTTGAAGGAGGGTCTTGGGGAGTGTACAGCTGTCACCCGTCTCTTCCTGCCTGTGTTTTGGGGTTATGTGTATGTTCTCCCGTCGTTCTTTGCCCGTCTCTTGGAGTGTCATCTGTGTTTCCAGGGTTTGTTCTTTGTATTTATCATGTACATTACACTTGTTAACATCTGAGGTGAAGCCATTGATTTCGGGGGCTGATGAGTGATTGGTGCTTTTGAATGCTTGTGTGCTTGCTTTTTGTGGGCAAACTGTTATATGAGTTGTTCTCCTGTCACCTCTTTTTCCTTTCTCGTGTCTCTTGCTGATCCTCCCTACCCCTGTGGGAGTAAGGGTCTATTGTTTCCTGGAGCGCCATATGCTTCTTTCTGTCTATATATTTTACCTTGTCTATCCTATTTGTTCTGCTTCATGGCATTCTTAATCTGCTTGTTGGGTTACCTGTTTCAATTGTTGTATTATTTAGGTTTTCTATCTCCCCCTAATCTATCTCTTGTTGTGTATAATATTCTACATGTTTACTCTGCCTGTCTTAAGGGGAGGTGTTTAGTTTCCTCCCTAAACTTCCATTAAGCTTAACATTACACTCCCTAGACCCCCTTTCAAGATAAATTTGTACATTTTTCGGTAGAAAAATATTACAGGCTCGCTATCGCTCGCCAGGATAAAATCGACACCTAAATGGCACGAAAGGTCTAAAAATTGACAGAAATGGGTCGAAGGTTCTTAAAATCGTCAAAATAATGGGGCGAAAGTCTTAAAATTAGAAAAGCAATGGGGCTAAACATGAGGGAGAAAGGAGTCAAGAAAAAATCCCTCAAGTGGAGATCTCCCCTTAAAGTTATCTCTGTATGCTGTCTACCCTAGTCTGTCTTTTGGAGTGCCTGTTTATTATTGTTTTCTGGTATTATTCTGTCTGTCTGTCTCATCTAGTCTGTGTTTGTGATATTACTATGTCTGTCTGTCTTCTCTAGTCTGTGTGTTTGTTGTATTATTCTGTCTGTCTGTCTCATCTAGTCTGTGTTTGTGATATTACTATGTCTGTCTGTCTCCTCTAGTCTGTGTTTGTGTTATTACTATGTCTGTCTGTCTTCTCTAGTGTGTGTGTTTGTTATTATTCTGTCTGTCTCCTCTAGTCTGTGTTTGTGATATTACTATGTCTGTCTGTCTTCTCTAGTCTGTGTGTTTGTTATTATTCTGTCTGTCTCCTATAGTCTGTGTTTGTGATATTACTATGTCTGTCTGTCTTCTCTAGTCTGTGTGTTTGTTGTATTATTCTGTCTGTCTGTCTCCTCTAGTCTGTGTTTGTGATATTACTATGTCTGTCTGTCTTCTCTAGTTTGTGTGTTTGTTATTATTCTGTCTGTCTCCTATAGTCTGTGTTTGTGATATTACTATGTATGTCTGTCTGTCTTCTATAGTGTGTGTGTGTTGTATTATTCTGTCTGTCTCATCTAGTCTGTGTTTGTGATATTACTATGTCTGTCTGTCTTCTCTAGTCTGTGTGTTTGTTGTATTATTCTGTCTGTCACCTCTAGTCTGTGTTTGTTGTATTATTCTGTCTGTCTGTCTCCTCTAGTCTGTGTTTGTGATATTACTATGTCTGTCTGTCTTCCCTAGTCTGTGTTTGTTGTATTATTCTGTCTGTCTGTCTCCTCTAGTCTGTGTTTGTGATATTACTATGTCTGTCTGTCTTCCCTAGTCTGTGTTTGTTGTATTATTCTGTCTGTCTGTCTCCTCTAGTCTGTGTTTGTGATATTATGCTGTCTGTCTCCTCTAGTCTGTGTGTTTGTTGCATTATTCTGTCTGTCTCATCTAGTCTGTGTCTGTGTTATTACTATGTCTGTCTGTCTCCTCTAGTTCGTGTATTTGTTAGTATTCTGTTTCTCTGTATACCCTGTTCCCTCTGTGTTGTGTCTTCTGCCCGTTACCAAGGAGTGTGTGAGGCCGCCGTCTTGCTAAATTATCTCTCGCTGAGGTGGAGCTCTTTTACACACACACACACACACACACACACAGTCTCTTTATCTCTTGTCACACGTCTAATGTTTCTATATCTCTTAGTGTGTCTGTCTGTGTGTGGTGATCTGCCTAGTATGTGATTGTTTATTCTTATGTTCCTATTTCTCCTAATATGTCTCTTAGTGTGTCTGTCTCTGTGTGTGGTTTTGTTATTGTGTCGTGTGTCTTGTGTGTTTGGCCCTGTTACCACAGAAGTGTGTGAGGTGGCCGTCTTGGAAAATGATCCCTGGTTGAGGTGAAACTCTTTTACTCGGCCTTGTCTTGTGGTTGGTGTCTTCTGTGTCCTGTTTCCTCCTTCACACACACACACACACCCCCCCCCCCCCCCCCCTGTGGTTCCTGTGGTGAGTAGTTTCAGGCAGTAGTTGCTGCCCGTGGCCACGCTGATGCGCCGCCACTAATATAACCCGTCTGCTCGTCTCTTCGCCATCTGGTCTATGATGCTGTTGCTGGCAGCGCAGAGGTGGTAATGTGGCAGCTTGGGTTGATCGGGTATTATCCGTAGGAATTTATCTAGTTGGTTCTTGAAACGTTCAAGGTTATGTTCCGTTGAGTCACGCAGGTGTCTGGGCAGTGCATTGAAAAGGAGTGGCCCTCTTATAGCAAAAGCGTTTTCTTTGAGCGTCTTGATTCTTGTACTTGCTCTGGGGTATATCCTTTCAATATGGCAGAGCCGACCCCGTCGTTGGTGGATGCTAAACCGTATATTCAAGTTATTTACAGATTTTTCGGTCAATATTTTGTAGATGTATAATATAGCGTACCTTTCTCTACGCTTTTCTAGTGAGTAAAGGTCGAGTTCACGTAACCTTGCCCAGTAGTGTAAATGTCGGACGTCAGATATTCTATCGGTGAAAGATCGTTGTACTGTTTCAAGTGACTGCTTCTCTCCTGCTCGCCACGGACTCCACAGCTGACAACAATATTCTAGCAATGGTATCACGAGTAACTTGTATAACGTCAGCATAGGAAGCCTTTCACGTGTCCGGAAAGTGCGAAGGATCCAGCCAGCCTGGCTTCATGCCTTCTTTACCACATTTTGTATATGTTGGGTAAAGTTTCCGTCACAACTGAGGGTAATTCCTAGGTCTCTTATATACTCCTTGGTGTCTATATGTGAACCGTCCGGTGCTGCAAACGTGTGTGCATTGTAATTGATTCCCCCTGAACTGTAATGTATATGCTCAAATTTGTTGTCGTTGAAGGACATGTTATTATGCTCTGCCCACGAGTAAAGTGATGCCAGATCAGTTTGTAATTTTTCGGCATCCGATACTGAAGAAACTTCCTTCAGTACCCTGGTGTCATCGGCAAAAGAAGCTACAGACGAGTGTAAGACGTGTCTGTTTATGTCAGATATGTGGATCAGAAATAGCAGAGGTCCAAGGACCGATCCCTATGGCACCCCACTGTTGACCACCGACGGCCGAGACACTGCACCACTAGCCGCTACACACTGCTCCCTGTCAGTAAGAAACGAGTGCAGCCACATCCCGAGCTTTCCAGTAGTGCCCATTTGTCTTATCTTGTGTAACAAAATGCCGTGGTCTACCTTGTCAAAGGCTTTTGCGAAATCAAGATAGACCACATCAACATTTTTGTTATATTCCAGCTTTTCTAAAATTGTTTCATAGTGGGCAAGCAGTTGGGAGAGGCATGAACGCCCAGTGCGAAAACCATGTTGGTCTTGGTTCATTTTGTTGTTTTGTTAAGAGATATTGAGCCATGTTCTTAACCATTATTCTCTCCAAGACTTTAATAATGTGGGAGGTTAAGGCAACTGGTCGATAATTTTTTGCCTCTGTCTTCGACCCTCCCTTGTGGATTGGTGTGATGTTGGCACTTTTTTATTTCTTTGGTATTATACCAGATTCTAATGAAGTTCTATAAAGAAAGAGCAAAGGAACGCTCAGCTCTTTAGCACAACGTTTAAGGAGCACAGCAGGGAAGTGGTCGGGACCAGCTGCCGAGTTAGTAGCCATCTCTTTAATTGCTCCTTCTATGATATCTCTGCTTAAAGTTATGTCCGTCAGTTTTGATGTGCAGTCAGTACCGTGACGAAAAAAGTCCATAGGTGAGTTGATTATTTTGTCTTTCACAGGGTTGCTGAAGACACTTTTGTACTGGAGCAGTAGTTCTTCAACAATCTCTTGAGGTTCGTTTATGGTTTGGCCGTCTGAGTCAGTCAGTGGGCCAATACTCGCTCTCACTACTGACTTGTTTGAGGCATACTTGTAAAAGTATTTAGGATTGGTTTTAATGCATGCCACGGCTTGTATTTCTTTCCAGTCATCTTCTAATTTAACTGACCTTTTAAGTTTTTCTTCTATGATGGTAATTTTGTTTTTGGTTTGCGTCCGTATTTCAATGTTGCTGGTGTTCTTGAGTTTTTTTCTTAGTTTTGTTCTCTTTCGCATCAGAACTTTTCGGTCCCTTGGTATGTTACCCTTATAAGGAGAGGTCTTATTAGACGATCTCCTCAACGGTACATATTTCTCTGATATTTCCAAGCATATAGTCGTCAGTATGTCGTATTGGGCCTCAGGATCGCAGTCTTTCATGAGTGAATCCCAGTTTACTTCACCGAGGTCTCTCTTTAAACTTTCCCAGCAGACCGACTCGCTGTGAAAGTTCATTCGGCTGAAATTTGGTGCTTGTTGTGCTGCACTGGGAATTCTAGTTTGCATATTTGTAGGTAAGCTGGTCGTCAGGGTTATGATGTTATGATCTGAGAGATTAGTTTTGTTTACAGTAATATTATGTAAAAGGTCATCATTGTTTGTCATCACAATGTCCAGTATGTTGTCACCTCTTGTGGGAGTGTTGATGGCTTGATGTAAACAGAAATCCTTCACAAAGTTCAGGACAGCTTCTGCCTGAGTCCGCATGTCCCCTGCTCCTCCATATACACTCTCCAACTCCCAGTCTATGAGCGGGAAGTTTAGATCACCAGTGAGCATAATGGTAGGCATGGGTGGTGGTAGTGAGTTAATTACTTCTCTAATCTTTGTTAGTTGGTCATTAAATTTATTTGTTGGGCACGCTGGTGGCCTGTATATATTTATATATACCGAATCAAGGTCTTTAATGTATAGTACCAGGGATTCTGTGTACAAGTTTGATTCTGAGTGGAGAACTTGTGTCCTAGCTGCAAAGTGGCCATCCACGTAGGTGATGACACCGCCTTTTTTCTTTTGTTTTGGTCTGTCCGTTCTATATGATACAAAGTTTGGTATTTTTATTTCAGCTTCTCTGATTTCCTCTGTTAGGTGTGTTTCTGTTAGGGAGATTATAAAAGCATTTTCAGTTTGTGCCACTTCTGAGAGTAATTTTATTTTGCCTCTAAATTTGTATGGTAAGAGGCCAGCAATATTTAGAGTGATTATTTTATAAAGGCTGTCGGCATTGCTGCCACCTGTTGTTGCTGGTATCTTTGTAGCGGGTGCGTGGGGCCCCACTGCCACGGCACTGCTTTCCGCACTTGCAGTATATGTTGCTGTACTTGTTGCATTTGCTGCAATAAAAAAGACTGTGTAGTAGCATTTTGTTGTTTTTCAGTCTGGTGTGGGAGTCCACTTTCCCATGCATTGTGTGGTTTAGGGGCTGGTGGTGGTATGGTTGACCGAGCGGGTAGTTGTTTGGCGGGGGCTGCCTGTTGCCTTGTTCGGTAGTTTGATGGTCAGAGGGGGGGTAGCGGCGAGTGCCCTTCAAATGTAGTCTTTTACATTCCATATTCAAACACTCCCGTTTTCTTTCTGACCCATAGCATATTGGTGGATGTAGATAGACGCAGTCCTTACCTTTTTTACACCCTCTTACTGGGTCACAGCCGTTTACCATATACCTAGTGCACAGTCTGGGGTGAGCATACGGACAATCGCGGCCCCTTAGTCCATATTTACACTTGTTGTTTTTGTAATAGTAGCATACCTTCTCTTTCCGTTGGTCGCTAGTCTGGTTTCCATTTCCTGCGGTAGTTTGGGTGTTGCCTTGTTTGCCAGTAGAGTGTTTTGTATTTTTATTTTGTGAGGACGGTTCGTTTGGCCCAATACTTTCATCATTTTCCTCACTAAGTTTATTTTCTTTGTCAAGTTAGTTTACTTCATCAACGTCATTTACAGCACCTTCCTGCTCCAATCGTTGTTGTTGTCTTACCTCCCTCTCCTTCTCTAATATGGTGTACACCTGCGCAAACAACCGGTCACAATCGTCGCCCAGCTGTTTTCTTGCACATTCTTCACAAGTGTACTGACACCTTGTATTAAAGAAGTTCACTATGACGTAAGCAGGGAGGTTTGAGCAGTCAGCATGGATAGAACTTTTACATTTCTGGCACTTCAAACACTCCAGTAAACATTGTTTGTTGCATATTGCACAGTAAGTATCCGAAGGTGGTAGGTTTTCCATTATGCATTTTAATATTCAAATACCACCTTCGATAATCACGGTAAAGCAATGATTCACGAGTTCAAAGTTATAAGTTCACTGTAAAAGTCACGGAGCTGGACAGGGCACGTCCGTTCACCACGGCTGCCAACGACACACACACACGCACGCATGCACCCACACCCACCCACCCACACAAACTACACCTACGTAATCCCCCTGTGCTACTGTCTCAACTCTAGTATACAGTCTACCCCCCCCCCCCCAACACAAACACACACACACACTTTTACACACACACACTATTACACACACACACATTACATCCACATAAGCCCCCTGTGCTACAAGTCACAGCTGTCTCAACTCTAGTATAAAGACTCCCCCGCCCACACAAACACTTTTACACGCACACATCCATACATACACACACAAACACACATTACATCCACTGCAAGTCACAGCTGCCTAAACTCTACTACAAACTCTACCACCCACATACACGGGAGTCTGCAGAAAACCCATTAGCTCACACAAGGCAGATCCTTTTCACACCCAACCCATATCGTGTACTTTTATGCCTCTACTTTTGTTCTTCTTGAAGCTCTACTTTGTTCTTGATCGTAGTCTTGTTCATGTTCTACTGTTTCATGCTTGGGAAAAAAAGTCAATAAA
>JBAKBP010016035.1:0-53206 GCA_037953745.1 Lithodes maja
CTCTCAAGTTCTTGGACCAGTTTCACAATCGGAATATGAGGCTGACCAGGTGGTCACTAAGGTTATTGGTATATAACCTGGACATACGCCATATTGCCGGTTGTGACAACGTGGTTGCAGATGGTCGTTCAAGGGTATATGATCCTGGGTAGATTGACACACGGGTAGCCTCCTGCTTTAGTTTGAATAGTATTTTGCGCTTGGTGCTTGTTGGCTCGCGGTTGTAGCCCAGCGTATTGGGTCGTAAAGCAGGAGTTGAGCGTTTGGTATAGAAGAAAAAAACTAGGCTTGCCCCTATAGTGCAGCCGAAATAAAAAAATTATAAACATAAAAATCAAATAAAAACTTTCTTTGATAGTTGAATTTTTTCAGTATGTTATAGCAGTAATTCTGAGTTGCACTCCTCTCAGGATGCTGGGCTAGAGAAGCTCGCTCTTGAGGCGCATAACTACATATAATTTAACCTATTGTGTTGGGAGGGTTATAATTTTGAAAAAATGTTTTGTTGAAGAACTGTGCCAGATATTTTACTGCCGCTGGGTGATGGGAAGTGGAGATATAGCATGGGTTCTAACCATCAGATTTTTGTGAGCCTTGGGGCCTCTGAGAAAAATCTTGGGGGGGGTGTGACGTTAACCACTCCGTTAGAACCGCATGGCTTGTCCTACAGTGACTCGCTAGGATTGCCAGGGCAGTGGATGGGGCTACAGTTTATGTATTACAGTGTGCTTTATTTCATATGAAAGCTCGTGTCATGGGCAGTCCAGAAAGGCTCTTTGTTTTCGCCCATGTCAAGGCTTTATTTATTAGTGGCCCCTCCATCATTGACGAACATGCCTATTACATAAGGCATCCTCTTCAAACACTAATTCGCCGTAGTTTGAATCTACCGCGCAGAGCATTTAAAAACTGAGGAGCCTTCATCATGAGCGCACGCGACCTCACTCATGGCTTCAGTCATTATGAATTGGGTTCTCACTACGAAAAAACTTCGTAAAAAATAAAAACAAAAAGAAAATAAGAATAACTATCTAATAAGCTTTCCATCATATCGTGGATGTACTTGTGTGGATCTCTGACCAGACGCTGATTCAGGCGTCATTCCTCCTTCTCTGCTCTGCGCTCAGCCTGCCCGGACGTGTCTCCCCACGCTCCGCTGGTTCCGCATTTGTTGCGTCCCTAGTGAGTTTTTTCTCATTTGTTTACTCCGGGATGTATCGAGTAAGGTTAGGATATGCGTAGCAGGAGTGTCCTGGGCTGGTTGCCCGCAGTGCAGTGTATTTGGAGTCGTGTGTTTGGGGCGTCTATTTCGGACGTACCCTCGTGGTCCTGTTGTGGACATGTGAACTTTTTCACAGTTAGTTAGCTTGTGGTGCAGGCGGCTTTCATTACGCGTTATTAATGCTGCCTTTTATCTTTCTGATGAGGCAAGCTTTGCTTCTGACGTTCCCTGCGTTATTTTCTTCACTTAGTGAAGTTTTTTCTGGGTTCCGAGTCAGTCTTCCCTTTGTCGGAAGTTTTTCTACAGTGGTGTGTTGGCGATGGTTCCTGTTGTGATATTCCCAGTGTTTTGTGTATATTTCAACTTTTCCTATTCCGTCTACTTAGGCCTAGCCAGCCGCTCGTAGTTTTGCCACATGTACAAGTGTTATTGTTTATTATGTATAAATATACCCTACTGTGCCATGTGTGTCCAGGTTTTAGTTGTGTATTGGCTAATTCCTCGGACTATGTTTGTATCCTGGTTTAGTTGTGTATTGGCTAATTCCACGGATTTTATTGTATTCTTAGGTTAGTCGTGCGTGGCTTCCTTCGTGTACAGTGTACGTTCAGATGGTGTCTGTTCAGGGTGGGTGTCCTTCCGGCGGGTTTTCTCTCGGTTTCACCATGATAAAACCCGGCCGAGAGCCGTGTTAGGCCACACGTGGTTTTTAACACAGGTTTGTGTCCCCGGCGATGAGGTGTCTGTGGCTCTCCAGGACTGCGTCTCTGTTGGTACCTGGTTTCAGGCCCATTTTGATTCCCGGCGGACTGACTGTGCCCATCTATATATACTGTATATAAAAACTTTGTTCTTGCGAACATACGTTTTGTAGTTTTTCTACCAGGTTTTACAAAAACCACATGAAAAACCTAGCTGTTGTTAAGGGCGTTCCTACCCGGCGATCTTTTACAAAGATGCGGGGACAGGAACTTATGGGGTTAACGTTTGACATCTCACCCGGCGGGTGTACCTTGGAAGGGTGGGATAATCTTAAGTCATTCAGTGTATTAACCATTCCATTCTTAAGCAATACTGTTTGTATCGCCGCCTTTATTTTTACGGCAATTGAAGGTTCAATTAGTTAAAAAATAGTTTTTTTCACACCCGGCGGGTGCTCCTAGTTGGAGGAAATAAGGAATTTTCAAATTCATTTTTCGATTTAACTACTTAATTCAGTGATACTTTGGTATCGCCACCTTCATTTTTCACGGCGATCGTTTTGTGACAATTCGTTAGAAATCAGATCTTGTGTCAGCCTGCCCTGTGTCATTATGCAAAAATATTTCAAGGGCCGGCGTCTTTATGGGGGGTTGTTTTTGTTCCATTATTGAATCTTGAGACAGTCACCACCAGAAAGACTATAAATCGCCATGCTGGACCGATATTATATCAGAGGGTATTCTTCACTTTCTTAAAAAAGATTTGTTTAGATATTCTGAAACCCCGCCGCATAGCGAGCTGTGTTCGTTGTGTCATCACATCTCGTTATCCGGTGGGCTATTAACACTTGTGTGCGAACATGTTGGATTAACCTTATGAGCATTAATTCCTGGAAATTTTCTTTTTTTCCAGAGCTGGGCTCCGGCGGACCAATACAGACCCGGCGGTAGTTTCCACACCAGTCTCTTGTCATGGCTACCGTGGCCCCAGTCTTTGCTTTATGCACTACCCCTGCTTGTGCTGGTATCCCTATTTTTGCGCATACCCTTTGCATAAGGTGTGATAAATGTCTAGACCGTTCAAGGGGTCTCTGGGTTATGCGTAATTGTTCTTTTTGCTCCCAATTAGCAATCAAAGTCCTTTGCGATGATGATAAGACCGCAGCAGTAGCGTTACGAGAAGTAAGGCAACAGATGTCAGCATACACTACGATTGTTGCTCATAAATCACTTCAATGTGATAACGTCCCTCTTTGGGACAAGTTATTAGTTGCACACCCTCCCCCTAAACGTTCCTCTAGAGTCACGAGTCATGCACCGGCGGAGACTGGGCGTGGTTCGGTATCTTCTGCGGCTACAACCAAACGTCTACGAGAGCCTACACCTCCGGCATCCACCTCATCATCTCGGGCGAGATCTCGGTCCAGGTCACCTCTCAGACAGCCATCATCTAGTCTTGCCTCTTCCCCGGCGAGTAAGAAGAGTAGGACGGAAAGTTCCACCAGTGGTCACGGCGATGATTCCTCGAAATCTAAGAGTAGTTCACGATCACATCGTAGCCATAAATCCTCCAAAAAGGATTCACATAAAAAGAAGTCCTCCCTACATTCACAAGTTCCTAGTACCTCTCTTCATACCTCTACCCCAGACAGGGTTTGTGTTAGGTCTCAGGGGTCAAGTGAGGTGCCTGTCCGTAACAAGGATTTACCCATAAATATTTTGACCCTGGATTTAGAAGATTCACGTCGGGATAATGTGTCTGATTCTCAAGAAAGTGTAGGCCAAGGCCTCGGGGTTTGGCGTTTTGCTCACCCAGGGCCCGACCACCCACGTTTGACTCAAACGAGTCACACAGTAGCTGATGTCCACAGGGACGCGGCGATCCCATCCTCTATTCCTGACTTGTCTTGGCAGCAAGGTACCCCGGCTTCGGAGGGATCTTCTCAGGAAGAGAAAGACGAAGTTTCAATAATTTCGGAAATGGAAGGGCAAGAGTCAGGCTCAGGCTTAGACGCCGTGCAGGATATTAATGATTCACCTGTAAGTTCATCTTCAAAGCAATTTGTTACTGCGCAAGAAATTAATGGGCTGCTTACTCAGGCTTTATCTAAATTTTTTGGCCAACAACAGGAGGCCCCCACATTCGATTTGGGGGCTCCCACGACAAGTTCTACGGTACGGCCTCTGATGACTTCGATTGTCTTATCTAAGATCCCTAACCCTCCCACTATGTCAACATCAGTAGCTACCAAGCCTGCTACGGCGGCATTAACAACTTCCAATGTCAGGGTCATCACGGATGTTAATCCACCCCCTCTCGACAAAGCACCTGTTAGAAAGGTAGCTATGCCCTTGCTTTATGGACCAGACGAGTCTTGGGTCCTGTTGACCCCCACTAAACCAGAGTTAGCCCAGCCTACCTTGTCAGGGGAGCTCCCAGTACCGAGTGAGTGGGTCATTCAAGGCAACAAATCAAAGAAATTAAGGGCCTTGGATAATTTGGGAACTGTACTAGATGTAAACATTAAGGCTATACCTAGTTATTATCACCAGGACTATTTTGTGTATGCTACTAAGCCAGCTTTACCCCCTGCCTCAGCTTCAAAACTATTTTCAGACTGGTCTAAGCTGGATGGGTTTAACGATATTAAGACTTTGTCAGCTCTCACTCCTGAACTTGATTTACAGACCGTCACAGACGAAGTAGCTAATCCTGTTTTGAAGGTGGGGCAGTTGGGTCCAGGACCTTGGATAGACTGGGAAATAGAGGCTCAAAACTTTGCAACGACATTCACTTCGAAATCTTCCCACCAGATCCCTCAAGATACTCATTCGTGGTTCTCCATGCCTGTAGGGTCTGCAGGCGGAGTCCCGTCAGCTTTGTTTTCTTTCCTAGCTGCCCCTAAAATTAATCTTTGTGAGCTGAAAGAACCTTTCACTACCCCTACCCCTACTCACTTAGACAGAGAATTTAGGCTCAGGGGGAAAGCTTTTCGCCTGTTCTCCCAATATATAGTGTCTCAACAGGTGGCTAAGTCTTTACTAAGGTCTACTCAGGCAATCGCAGATGCGGATGCCAGAAGATCGGTTGAATTGTCCCGGCGACTGCTCCTCCAGTCGTCAATCCAATCCTTGGGTGACATACGCACCGCCTTGCTTGAGGCGGTACGAGCAAGACAAGATCTCAGAATGTCTTTAGTTCGCAAGCTACCTGATCGCATTGCGAATCAGGTGGTCATGTCACCAGTGCTTACTCCCTCTCTAATGTCCCCTGAAGTGTGGAGAACGGTGTTCAATATGGCACAGGCTTTTAAGCACAGTTCCACCCCTTCTAAGAAACCTACATTTACCTTTCCCAAACCCAGGCCAACTTCTAAAGCTCAGCCAGGGGGATCTAAACCCTTTCTTCCCCCTAAATCTTCCCACTCCTTCCAAGGTCAGTACAGGCATAAACAGGGTAGGTTTTCAGGTCAGAGAGGACGCGGCCAGCATAAGCCAGGTCAGGGCCAGTCATCGGCCAGCACCAGCCAGCCGGCGAAGCGTCCAGCACCATCAACCCCACCATCAAAAAACTAAAGTCTCTCTCACTCCCGGTGCCAACTTTAAGGCCAGAGGACCCGAGGGTAGTACAGCCGGCGAACCCTTGTCTGCTAACTGGGTCGTTCCGAACGTGTCACCAGGCATGGCCATTAAACACTTGGGCAAGGATGGTGGCTCGCAAAGGCATCACTTGGCGGTGGCTCCGGCGACCTCGCTTACGTCAGCCGACCACGGCGAATGTTGTTTCTTTAGAGGTGGAGTCACTGGTCCAGGAAATGATTGTCAAGCATGTCATCATCCCGGTCCCCCCAAATTACCCTGTATTCACGTCCAAACTATTTTTGGTTCCCAAAAGGGACAGTGTTCAGATGAGGCCGGTCGTAGACCTGTCTTACCTGAACCTTCACATTCACAACGAATCTTTCAGAATGTTAACTGTACACCAAATCAGGCTAACACTTCCGCCGGGAGGTTGGATGTGCTCACTAGACCTGACAGACGCCTATTGGCACGTATCGGTCAACAAAAGATTTCAAAGGTTTTTGGCCTTAAGGATCAGGCACCAAAATGTTGTTTTTCAAAGGATGCCGTTCGGTTTGAACCTAGCACCTCGATTATTCACGAAATTAGTCCGGCAAGCCCTGATGCCATTGTTAAAACAGGGGATCAGAGTGTTGTGGTATCTGGACGACTGGCTGGTGGTGGCAGAGACACAACATTTATGCATAAAACATGTCAATATTATTTTAAATCATGTCAAAACTCTAGGCTTCAAGGTAAATCTGGTAAAGTCAAACCTTGTTCCCTCACGAGTAATTCAGTGGATAGGGCTGGTCTGGGACACAGCCGCTCTCACTCTGAGTCAGAGTGTGGACAATCGCAACAGGTTTCGCAGGAAACTGTTCATGTTTCTTCACAGTCTGACTACGACGCGAAGGGTCTGGGAATCTCTGGTCGGCTCTCTCAACTGGATTCAACTAACTGTCAAGTTGGGCCGGTTGAAAGTAAAACGACTAATATTGGAAGGCAACAAATATTTCCCGCTCTTACCGGCGGGAAAATTATGGCCCATCCCGAAATTAATCCACAACTTACTAGCGGTCTGGGCAAAGAGGGAAACGTTGTACTCAATAATGTCATGGATTTCTCCTCCACCAACGGTATGGATAGACACGGATGCGTCAGGCACAATAGGTTGGGGATTTCAATCAAATCAGGGGCACCAGGGTCAGGGACTTTGGCCCCACTTAGAAATCTCTCACATCAATGTCAAAGAATTACTAGTCCCCTTGTATTTCCTTCAGGCTCACGGCCCGGCGTTACGGGGCAAGTCGTTGGCCTTCAGAATGGACAATCTGAATGCGGTTCACTGTATTCAGAAACAAGGATCAACGAGGTCCAGGGGGTTGCTAAACGTGTCGGAAGAGATTTTTACTCTAGCCAACAGACTAGAAATTTACCTTCACGCATCTTATCTCCCAGGCGTAGCGAACGTCTGGGCAGACGCTCTGTCCCGGAGACAGAGCACATCAGTAGAATGGGAGCTCAAGCAACCCATTTTCAACCTAATGATTGCAGAGCTCTCCCATCCACAAGTGGATCTTTTTGCGTCCGAGGAGACTCACAAACTCCCTCTATACCTCACCCGCCGGTCGATAACGCCGGCAGGGGGGCCGGACGCCCTAGTGACAGACTGGAACAGATGGAGCTCCATCTATCTGTTTCCACCGCCAGATGCGTCACTAATGTGCCACGTAGTGAACAAACTACGAGATTATCGAGGCTTAGTCTCGCTAATCGCGCCCCTGTGGCCGGCGCAGTTGTGGTACCAGCAATTGAAAACGTGGTGCCCGGACCCGGTATCGCTCCCGGTCGGGTATTTCCACTTAGACACGATTGGCAACCTAGCGACCTCGCTGACTTTTGCATTATGGACATTCAGGAGGCCAAGTGGCTGGCACCATACGGTAGAGATGTAACTAATAAATTAATCAATCAATTTACTCAGTCTACGAAACGTCAGTATCACTCACATTGGCAAGCCTTTACTTCCTGGATTGTCAGAACGGAACAGAATGTGCCGTCAGTGGCTTTAATTTTCAATTACTTGAATTATCTGTTTGAACAGAAACATATATCAGTGGTAACATTAAAAAATAACTTAACTGCAATTAGAGTGCCCTTTTTAGACCTGACAGGTCTTTCCATACCAGTGGCGGAAGAAACTGGTTTTATGAGAGCTTGTTTTAAACTTCGCCCACCTCCCCGTCAGCTCATGCCTACTTGGTCTCTCGACAAAGCTTTGTCTTTACTTCACTCTCGTCTGTACCAAAATACTGCAGACTTTGCTTTACTCTTAAAAAAGGCGGTTTTCCTTATGGCTTTGGCCACCGGGAACAGAGTGTCTGAGCTGGCGGCGATGAGCAACACACCCAATTGCCTTAGGTTTGGTAGACTTAACGAATGTATTTACATTGCGCCTTCCCCAGGTTTTGTAGCCAAGAATGAGCACAGTGCACACGTGTTTTCGGAGTTCACGGTGCCGGCATTAAAAAGGGGAAAGGTGCATCATAATCTATGTCCAGTGCAAGCCCTAACCAAATATTTGAGAGTAGCTCCTCTAAACCCCCAAGGTGCTTTATGGGTAGCAAGTACGGGTAAACGCTTACTTAAACGGCGATTAGCCTCTCTTCTGGTCGAAGTCATTAAAGAGAGTAATCCCGGCGTAGTGGGTAGGGCCCACGATTTACGCAAATGGGCAGCCTCTTTACGTTTCCTGAAAAACTTTTCAGTGGAAGATATCGCGTCCACTCAGTTGTGGGCGTCTAATCATACGTTTTTGTCTAGATACTTGTCAGTTGCTCTAGACAAACCTTCCTTACCATGTATAGCTTTAAGGCAGAGGGTCTAGGTTACCCTACAGTCACTTTTGTTTATTTTCACAAAGGGGGGGGGGGGGGGGGTGCAGTCAGTTGACATAGGACACCCTAGACCCCGCCGGAGTATGAGAGCTGTGATACAAATGTAAGGTTAATGTGATATAAAAATTTTCTCTGAGAGAAATTATGCTAGTACAATGTAAGTACAAAACAACAGAGTTGTTATAGTAGTGTTAACTGCGAAAGCAATTTAATTTTAGAATCAGTGGAGATCCTTTGCAATTTATCTCCACGATCATGTTGGGGTTTATGATGTTGTGACGCACCCAGTGCGTGGCAACTTAACCTGATTGTACTCCTTGGTACTCCACTGTGCCGCCGCGGTGCCGCTGTGCCGCTGTGCCGTGCTGGCTGCTTATATTGAGTGTGACAACGTATAACTATGTTCTTTGTATCTCTGCAAAGGTCTCGTCATGTGCTAACCAGTGGTGGGTTTTGTTTTAAGCCATGTCGAGACCTTCCATTTAATATGTAGTATCAATAGAGAAGTTGATAGATAAGACAATAGGAATTCAGAGAGAGAGAGTGAGTTAGACTTCAGAGCGAGAGGGTAGCAATGCGCCGCGCTGCCGGGGGGGTGGTTGCCAGACGTATGGACCGGTTGGCAGCCCTGCGCTTATAGCTAGGTGCGACAGGGTTGGTAGTCCATTGCCGCCTGCCTATGCTGCCTGGGCTGCCCATGTTGTCGTGCTGCACATTGCCTGGAGGCTCGCTGTGTGTTCCATGATCAGGTTGCCTAGAACCTTTGAGATTCTAACATCCCTTGCCCTCTCTCCCAATTTCTCACGGTTGCACTCTTTCTCTCTGACGACATTACTCTCATTTCATTCTTCTCTCTATTTAAATGCATACCCTTCCCTTGAGGTCCTAAAGGAGTTTCAGCACTCACCTCTCGTATTACTCTTAGGACAAGCATATATTTACATGTATTAGATTTAAGGGGTTAATGTGAACAGCGATCTTCTTGATGAGGATAGTTGGTGAACGTTCTACATGTTCACGAGTTATATGCCCAGCTCATCATCCAATTTGTGACTAGACTAGTGCCATGTGTAAGAGCCCGACCATGCCCAGGAGTTGTCTGTAGAGGGGCGAGGACTTAGCCTTGATTTGCCTACCGAGCCAGGAGCGAGTGCAGTACCAGAGACTACAGCTCGCTCGTAGTGCCGGTATAGTAGAGTAACGTAATTTATCTGTCCTTGTGTTCTCTGCAGTCTTTTCCTGGGTTCTCGCTTTCGGTGCTGGGACTCGTTGTTCCTGTGACTTGGCCTGCTAGCTAGAACACATGGGGATGATGAGTGGGTGATATCTTTATTTTACTATGCATTGCAGCTCTCTTTAAGTTTATGTATATAACACTTTACAATACACATTACTCACACACAAGACAACACTATTAATACTTTCATGTATCAATTAACTGCACTGTCGTTTTGCTGCTGTGTCCGGAGTTCCGTTGCGTAGGGCGCATACGGACTCAGAGGGGAGACAGAGTGAGAGAAGCGAAGTAGCCTATGCGGTAGTAGGCTACCGGCGCAGTACTGTTGCCTGCAACCTTTAGTTATTCCAAGTATAGATTCATTCTTATAATAAGTGACTACTATTTATGTTCCTTCCATGTGTATTATTAGGTATCTACTGGATCATGAACATCTTGTATGCTACATGCTAGTGCATGTTAGTAGGGGACAGTTATTCTAGTGCACGCGCTTTCAAGTAGGCGTGTACATTTGTCATTTAGCATTTCACTGTCATACCTTTAGCCTGCTTCTATTCTACATTATTAGAGGCTTAATATTAACGTAGTTTCTTGAGTATTGCATTTCTTTAGTAATAACGTAACCTATAAATGTCTGAGGGAGTTTAGCCTCATAGCCTACCCCTGTTGTACACTTTCGCCGAGTTAAGGTACCTCGTTACCATAGACGATAAATCTGTAGGGCGTTGGTGCTTTTGTTGTCTGGAGCATATAGTATTTGGGACTGGAATCGAGCGTGTCGTTGTCACATAAGCCATTTCTGTCCTACGATCAAGAATCCCGAATATGTATTGCCGATCCAGCCGTAACAAAAATGGCGACCTTGCACAAGATTCAGTAGTATCCTATCACATGTTTTTTGGAGAACTATTCTATGCTACCTAGTAGAGCTGGCTAGAATTTTCTTGCATATTGGAGGAATTTTTATTGTGTCATTATTGTATTGGTGGACTTGCAGATTGTTTCGTTGGGGGTGTCTAGAGTAGAGTCATTCAAGCATCTTTAACATTTTGTGAGTCGAGACTGCAATTAGTAATAAGCACTTTTTTTTTTTTATGAACAGCAATTGTATAACCAGCACTATGTCTAATGACTCATCATTTACGGGGGAGGATAACACGGTACAGCCTAGTAACCAGCAAGTACAACAGATGTTTAGGGAGGGGAGTGTTATAAGTGGAGAGAGGGATGCCCGGGCATTTTTGCAGACACCTTTGACCGAACAGCGCCTGCAGGCTATTGATTGTTACGGTCTTCGCTGTTTAGCCACGGTTTTGGGGCGGGACTGTCCTGACAGTTGGCCCAAGAAGAATTTGGTGGCATGTTTGTTGGGTGATGGCGATGGGGCGGTGGGTGGAGTGGGGTCTTGGGGGGTTCCCTCCAAGCCTCCATTCCACTCTACCCCTGAGCTGGGCCCTCAGCCAGCGAGTCTTAGCACGATGCAGCAGGAGGGTTCTCAAGGGCAAGCTGGCTTACCCGTAAACACGTCTCGGTGTGGATCCCCCATTTTGTGCTCTCCCCCCCCAGGCCTGTCTCCTGAGATGGTATTTCAGCTAGAACTAGCTAAGTTTAAGCTGCAGGAGACTCAGATACAACAGGCTAGTATAGAACGCATAGAGGTTGCTAGAATCCAAGCCAATCAGGATGCAACCAGGTACCAGGCTGAAATGGATGTCGAGAAGTCTAGAGTAGAGACCACGGGGCGTCATCTCGGTGGTGGGCACCGGGTTACAGACTCACTTTCGCATTTAATTAAGTTAGTACCCGCATTTGATGAGACAGCAGTGACTGAGTTTTTTGCTCGTTTCGAAAAGAAGTGTCGTGAGTATGACTGGCCGGAGGTTAAATGGGCAGCATTAGTTTCATCACGTCTAGTGGGTAAGGGGTTGAAAGCCTATGATGCACTGTCACTGGACGAGAGTGTAGTGTATGGACTGGTGAAGGAGGCTGTGCTCCGGGCCTACGAACTGCAACCCGAAACTTATAGATTGAAGTTCCGTGGCGTGAATAAGAAGAGCGACGTCAGTTTTATGGAGCACGCACGGGACTTAACAGATGCAGGTAATAACTGGTTTCGGTCCGAGCACGCAGAGTCGGCTGAGGAAATTAAGCAACTTTTCTATCTGGAACAGTTTTACAAATGTACTGGAACCGATCTAACGCTGAACATTAAGGAAAAATGTCCCAAGACAGTAGAGGAGGCTGCCAAGATGGCAGACCTCAGATTATCATTGATTCGTGGTTGCGGTGCCGCTCAGAGGGCTGAGTCAGGGCAGAAGGGGCGCTATACCCCACCCACCAGAGTTTTCGATAATAACAAATCCTATGACACACATAACCACACTAAATGCATTGCACCTAATAACACCTACAAACACAAGCCTCTCCCGTTTACTAAAGGTCAGGCCCCTTCTTCGCCCGCACAAGGGAAGAAGCCCATTGGGGATGTGAAATGTTACAAATGTCAGAAGCTAGGCCATTATTCACGTGAGTGCCCTAGTAACACTCCCGCTAAGCCGGTGTCATTGGTTCACAGTATCGGTGTGTCTCTGAAGGCTGCAGCAACTGCCCGGGGTAGGTTGTCAGCAGCTGAGGCACACGCGGTAAAGAAGCGTACGGAAGGCTCGACACCTGTCCGGGACACTTTCTGTAACCATCGGGGACACGGGTTTGTGAGCTGGGGGAGTGAACTACGGAGGGTTGACTTGCTGAGGGATACGGGGGCTTCGCAAACTTTGTTGAGGAACTTCACAGGGAAACCGATAAATGCAGCCAGAGTTGTTGTGGTGCAGGGTATAAATGCTACGAGGTCATACCCACTTGTGAGGTTGGAGTTGAGAGTGGGAGAGGTGTGCAGGGAGCTGGATGTAGGGATCGTTGAGTGTTTGCCAGTTGAGGGCGTCGACCTTCTTCTCGGCAACGACTTTGCGGTGCCCACTTCCGGGACTCCACCCTTAGTCGTTGCCGAGAGGGCGGCCGACGTGGATGGTGAGAATCGGGAATGGGTTGGGAGGTGCCAACAGGATGAGATGGCCTGTGTGGTAACCCGATCTCGCTCTGCGGCTCCTGCACAGCCTAGCACTCAACCTCGGGGACAGTGGAGGAAGGATCAGGAGAAGGTTGCTAAGGGCAGGAAAAGGGACATTGATTCTGCTGCACTTCTCGGTGATTCGGTACTTGGACCTATAATAAACACGGGAGTTGACTCTGGCCCAGATATGGTGTGTAACAAGGCAGAGTTGGGTAAGACTTCGCGTGAGGCAAGAGCTGTAGCGAGAGCCACTAAGGCAGTAGAGCCTACTAGCCGGGGTAATGTCTTATTACAAAACCATCTTGATGCATTGACGCCCAGGGACATTAGTGAGCAGCAGCTGCAAGACGCTAGCCTAGCTCGTTATAGCAATGGTGCCATAGAGTTGGAGGAAGATGGGGATGCGAAGCCGGGAGATTTCTTTAGGCTCAACAGGATATTGTACCGCAGATTTCTAGACCCCAAATCGAAGTGGGAGGGCGGTGCGAGGGTAGTAGACCAGGTGGTTGTTCCAAATAAGTATAGAGAGTCCTTATTGTGTCTGGCGCATGATGTGCCGGTGGCGGGTCATTTGGGGGTAACAAAAACATTGGCGGCATTGGGCAGGTTTTTCTGGTGGCCTGGGGTCAAGGCTGATGTCTGTGCATGGGTGGCTGGGTGTGCGACCTGCCAGACAACGGGGAAGCCTAACCAGACAATCCCGAAGGCACCTTTGTTTCCCATACCTGTCACCGGGCCTCCGTTCAGCAAAGTTGTAGTAGATTTGGTTGGCCCTTTCCCGCCTACTAGTAGTGGCAATAAATTCCTGTTGACAATCATGGATGTGGCTACGAGATACCCGGACGCATACCCCATGAGAAACGGCTCGGCAAAGGCAGTTGTTAAAAACTTATTATTGTTCTGTTCCCGTTATGGATTTCCACGTGAGGTGCAGTCAGACCAGGGGAGCAATTTTACATCCAAATTGTTCAAGCAAACCCTTCAGTTGCACGGTATATGTTCTGTAGTGTCGTCAGCCTACCATCCCGAGAGTCAGGGAGTCTTGGAGCGGTGGCACTCGACCCTGAAGAGTATGCTACGCTGTTACTGTGCAGAACATGACAATGATTGGGATTTGGGTCTGCCGTATGTTCTGTTCGCTGCACGTGAAGTCCCAGGAGAGAGCCTGGGGTTCAGTCCAAATCAACTAGTCTTTGGCCATAATGTGAGAGGACCTTTAAGTATGGTGAAAGAGATCTGGGAGGGCGAAGAGAAGCCGGGGTCTGTACTTAAATATATCCTTGAGAGCCGGGAGAGACTTATAGGTTGCATGGCAGCGGCAGGTAATAACTTGGTTAATGCACAGGCGGTCATGAAGCACCAGTATGACGCCAAGGTGAAGCTTCGGGAGTTTTCGGTGGGTCAGGAGGTAATGTTGCTTTTACCTTTGCCTGGACACCCCCTTTCTGCCAAGTTTATTGGGCCGTATGTGGTGGCTAAGAAACTGTCCGACCTTGATTATCTCGTTGCAACACCTGACCGTAGAAAAAAACATCAGTTATGTCATGTTAACCTCATGAAAGAGTATGTGAGACGCCCCTCAGAGCCTCTCACTGTCCCTGTGCTGGCCTGCAGCGGCCAGGGTGGAGAAGGAGGTGGGGACAGTCATGCTGCTGAGGAGGATAGCTGGGACTGTGTCATTTCCGCGGAACAGTGGGCGGGGAATACTGAACAAGAGGCTAGGCAAGCTGTAAGTCACCTGCCTGAGCACCAGGGTGCTGCTGTCCTAGGCCTGTTCAGGTCATACCCCTCTGTTTTCGCCGAACACCCAGGTCTCACTACTCAGGTAACGCACGACGTGGACGTCGGTGATAATGTGCCCTTCAAGTCAGTGCCCTACCGTGTGCCCCCGGTAAAGTTGCCAGCTTTACGGGAGGAGTTAAAGTACATGGTTGAGAGAGGGATGATCACTGAAGGTTATGTGAAGTGGACATCACCCGTCACGTTGCAGCCAAAACCTGACGGCAAGGTGCGGTTCTGCATAGATTTTCGTAGGCTAAATGGCTTGACCACTACCAACCCTTACCCTTTGCCTCGAGTTGACGACAGCGTGGACAAGATAGGGAATGCAAAGTACCTTACTAAAATTGATCTTGTAAAAGGCTACTGGCAAGTACCCCTGTCGGACCGAGCTAAGCAAGTTTGTGGTTTTGTGGTAGATGGCAAGACCTACCAATGAAACGTAATGCCTTATGGGCTTAAGAACGCACCTGCCACGTTTCAGAACCTGATGAACGATATTTGTGACGAAATCCCTAACTGCACGGTCTACCTTAATGACGTGATAGTGTATGATGACGATTTTGAAAATCACCTAAGGCACTTAGAGACCCTGTTTGGGAAGTTGCACGATGCTGGGCTGGTGGTGAACCTGAGGAAGTGCGAGTTTGTAAAGGCTACTGTGCAGTATCTTGGCTTCGTGGTCGGGTTAGGCCGGGTGTGCCCCCCCCTGAGCAAGATACAGGCTATCAATATGTTTCCCAGGCCCACCACTAAGCGCCAGGTCATGCGGTTCCTAGGTATGATAGGCTATTATAGGCGCTTCATCCGGGGATACTCTACTGTCTTAGCACCGTTAACTGATCTACTGTCGAAGTCAGTGAAGTTCTGTTGGGCTGCGGAGTGTCAGAGGGCTTTCGACCTAGTCAAGCACCTGCTGTGTACACATCCGATTTTGAGAGCCCCAGACTTCTCCAGGAGTTTTCAGCTGGCGACTGATGCCAGCGGTGTGGGTGCCGGGGCAGTGTTACTGCAGACTGATTCCGAGGGCTTGGAACACCCAGTGAGCTTCTTTTCTCGCAAGTTTAATTCGGCACAAAGGAATTACTCGACTATAGAGAAGGAGCTTCTTGCTATCGTTTTGTCGCTCAAACATTTCGAAGTTTATGTTCCAGCCTACGGCCCGGTAGTGACGATTTATACGGACCATCATCCCTTGAAATTCCTAAATCAGTTTCACAATCGGAATATGCGGTTGACCAGGTGGTCCCTAATGCTCCAAGAGTATAATCTCAACATTCAGCATATTGCCGGGAGTGAGAACGTGATAGCAGATTGTCTATCAAGGGTTGATGATCCAGGATAGTCGTGCATGGTGTGTGGGTTGAGCAGGAGTAAAATTAGGCTATCATAACGCCGTCCAAAAAGATTATAAAAACAATAAAATAAACGAGAATTTTTTTTTTAGTTTTGTAAGTCTTTATTGTTGTAGCATGATGCATGCGATATTGTGTTTTATGTATAATTCACACTTCAGTTGTTGTGCACCTTTTGCAATTAGTGGCAGCTAAGGGTAGCAGGTCGGTTGGTTGCCTGTCAGATTTTGATAATGCTTCTAAGGTCGATTATCTAAAATCTTGGGGGGGCTGTGACGCACCCAGTGCGTGGCAACGTAACCTGATTGTACTCCTTGGTACTCCACTGTACCGCCATGGTACCGCGCTGTACCGTGCTGGCTGCTTATATTGAGTGTGACAACGTATAACTATGTTCTTTGTATCTCTGCAAAGGTCTCGTCATGTGCTAACCAGTGGTGGGTTTTGTTTTAAGCCATGTCGAGACCTTCCATTTAATATGTAGTATCAATAGAGAAGTTGATAGATAAGACAATAGGAATTCAGAGAGAGAGAGTGAGTTAGTCTTCAGAGCGAGAGGGTAGCAGCGCGCCGCGCTGCCGGGGGGGTGGTTGCCAGACGTATGGACTGGTTGGCAGCCTTGCGCTTATAGCTAGGCGCGACAGGGTTGGTAGTCCATTGCCGCCTGCCTATGCTGCCTGGGTTGCCCATGTTGTCGTACTGCACATTGCATGGAGGCTCGCTGTGTGCTCTATGACCAGGTTGCCTAGAACCTTTGAGATTCTAACATCCCTTGCCCTCTCTCCCAATTTCTCACGGTTGCACTCTTTCTCTCTGACGACATTACTCTCATTTCATTCTTCTCTCTATTTAAATGCATACCCTTCCCTTGAGGTCCTAAAGGAGTTTCAGCACTCACCTCTCGTATTACTCTTAGGACAAGCATATATTTACATGTATTAGATTTAAGGGGTTAATGTGAACAGCGATCTTCTTGATGAGGATAGTTGGTGAACGTTCTACATGTTCACGAGTTATATGCCCAGCTCATCATCCAATTTGTGACTAGACTAGTGCCATGTGTAAGAGCCCGACCATGCCCAGGAGTTGTCTGTAGAGGGGCGAGGACTTAGCCTTGATTTGCCTACCGAGCCAGGAGCGAGTGCAGTACCAGAGACTACAGCTCGCTCGTAGTGCCGGTATAGTAGAGTAACGTAATTTATCTGTCCTTGTGTTCTCTACAGTCTTTTCCTGGGTTCTCGCTTTCGGTGCTGGGACTCGTTGTTCCTGTGACTTGGCCTGCTAGCTAGAACACATGGGGATGATGAGTGGGATATATCTTTATTTTACTATGCATTGCAGCTCTCTTTAAGTTTATGTATGTAACACTTTACAATACACATTACTCACACACAAGACAACACTATTAATACTTTCATGTATCAATTAACTGCACTGTCGTTTTGCTGCTGTTTCCGGAGTTCTATTGCGTAGGGCGCATACGGACTCAGAGGGGAGACAGAGTGAGAGAAGCGAAGTAGCCTATGCGGTAGTAGGCTACCGGCGCAGTACTGTTGCCTGCAACCTTTTAGTTATTCCAAGTATAGATTCATTCTTATAATAAGTGACTACTATTTATGTTCCTTCCATGTGTATTATTAGGTATCTACTGGATCATGAACATCTTGTATGCTACATGCTAGTGCATGTTAGTAGGGGACAGTTATTCTAGTGCACACGCTTTCAAGTAGGCGTGTACATTTGTCATTTAGCATTTCACTGTCATACCTTTAGCCTGCTTCTATTCTACATTATTAGAGGCTTAATATTAACGTAGTTTCTTGAGTATTGCATTTCTTTAGTAATAACGTAACCTATAAATGTCTGAGGGAGTTTAGCCTCATAGCCTACCCCTGTTGTACACTTTCGCCGAGTTAAGGTACCTCGTTACCATAGACGATAACTCTGTAGGGCGTTGGTGCTTTTGTTGTCTGGAGCATATAGTATTTGGGACTGGAATCGAGCGTGTCGTTGTCACATAAGCCATTTCTGTCCTACGATCAAGAATCCCGAATATGAATTGCCGATCCAGCCGTAACAATATATATATATATATATATACTGTATATATATATATATATATATATATATATATATATATATATATATATATATATATATATATACAGTATATATATATATATATATATATATATATATATATATATATATATATATATATATATATATATATATATATACAACCTGTATATATATATATATATATATATATATATATATATATATATATATGTGTGTGCTTCCTCCCATTTCGGCAGATGGTTGTTACTGTATACTGTATATTATGTAAGGAGTTGGAACTTCTATGCCTTTTTACATTTCTCTTGTGTTCATCTATTATTTTCATCGAACCTCATCCTGTTTCTCCTATGTATTCCTTTGTACAACTCCTGCAAGGTATAATATACAATACACTTTTATTGTTGGTAAGCTGGGTCTTCCTACTCTTTGTCAATTCACCTACTTTTTCACCACCCAATGTCGCTACTTTTACCAGTTTTCATTAGTCTTTTATTGATTAGATAGGCAGCGTTGGAGTTTGGTACTCACACACACAAACACACACATATATATATATATATATATATATATATATATACACATAATATATATATATATATATATATATATATATATATATATATATATATACCAGTATATGTATATATATATATATATATATACCAGTATATATATATATATATATATATATATATATATATATATATATACAGGGTGTCCCAGGGGAAACGATAGAACAAAATATTCTACGCCTAAAATGTTCTATAACAAAAAGTCCATATTTTCTCGACTGGTATTTGTAATAAATTATTAATTACAAATCCCCCAAGACCTCCAACCTCGTTCTCTGCAACAAACCAGCTTCCACCTAGATAAAGAGCCCGATGACCGACGATCACGTCATTTACCAACATACCTGTAATTATGAGGACTGTGGACCTCATTCCTATATTGGTATGACGCAGACTCGTCTTTCACGTCGGTTAACTCTTCACCTTCAGGCTGGAGCCATCAAAGACCACTATCTCACCCCTAACCACCCCCACCTCACACGCAACGAGTTAGAGAAACACACCACCATACTCGATAAAGAAAGTGACCCAAGGAGATTACCTATACTCGAAGCATTATATATCCAAGCCTTACATCCCAACATCAACAACCAAACTCTGGACCTTCAGATCCTTCCTTATGCCAAAAGGTACTTTCCTACAGGACCTAACGCCCCCCCTCGCCCCCCGGTGCCCTTGACGCAGCCCCCCGCGCTACCTCCTTCAGCTTCGTCTTCTGCCGGCGCCACACGTACTACGCAACTTAGGCCACGCCCCTCGACACGCAGCCAATCAGCTTCGACCCCGCCAACCGACCACCACCTTCCCGCATCCAGTGCGCATGCGTGAAGCGGTTCTCTCTCTTTTTCTCTCTTTTTCACTCCTAGAATACCCCTCCACCAATAGCAGACTTTTGGCCCCTGATTTTCGCCTCCTCTGATCCTCCACCCTCTATATATACCCTTCCTGTTTATCTTTTATATCATTCTATCCTTACTTGATAATGCTGGTTGTCCAGTGAAACGCGTCGTATATCCTGTATCATCATGTACATTAATGTTACCCTGTACCACCATGAATTTTGCAAATCTCATATATATATATAAATATATATATATATATATATATATACAGTATATGTATAATATATATATATATATATATATATATATATATATATATATATCTATCTATCTATCTATCTATATGCTCAGGCCCAATCCCCATTTTGGGGGTAGCCGACTCAAGACAGAGCAAGAACAGGGAAAACACAAAAACAACATAAAACAAAAAATAAACACAGATAAAAAACACAAACTCACACACATCCAGGTCACCCAGGAGAAGACCCAGAGACCAGGGTTACCAAGGTCGCTCCCGCACTCCCCCGGCCCCTGACCACCCGGAGAGGTTCCGATCTCGGCAGGCAGACATGCAGCGGAGCCAAAGCCACAAGCCCTCCCACCACACTTCCAGGCACACCCTTCATATTAATCGTCCCCCCGGGCCAGGCGCCTGATGGACTATTATCTAGTCGAACTTGCGCCCGACCCCTTACTCCAAATGACCACGTGTTCACTCAACTATTCACAAGCATTCTCCATTCACTCCTGTCCACCACCACTTCCCCTGCCTGATCTATAGTCATTCCTCTATCATCCAAAGCCTTTCTTACACAGTCTCTCCATCTCAATGGGGGTCTTCCTGCCCTTCTATCTCCCCTTGTACCTGACTCACATATTCTCTTTGTAAGCCTTTCATCTCCCATTCGTTCAACATGACCATACCAGCTCAGCACCCTTCTGTCCACTCTGGCTGACAAATGTTCCTGGTGCCCCACTCTCCTACGTATCTCTTCATTCCTCAATCTGTCTCTACGAGTAACTCCACACATACTCCACACATACACATATATATATATATATATATATATATATATATATATATATATATATTATACATATACATATATATATATATATTATACATATACATATATATATATATATATATATATATATATATATATATATATATATATATATATATATATATATACTGTATATATACAGTATATATGATGAAAGAAATGCCAATTAACACAACATTATTAAATAAGATTATATTCTACAAACGTTCATATCTAACCATAATACTATTTTTTTCATAATACTATATCTACGTGTTTCAGTACTTCCATTTGACTTTCATAGTGAGGTTGGGTTTAGTGTAACTGTTATGCAACGTTATAATTTAACACGCTTTATTGTAGTTCCTGTTTCCACCTTAGGAAAAGACGGGAACTGTAGATATTTAACTGGTAGACAACTCACTTCAATTTTATAAATTACACAACAATCATAATCAATGGACACAGAATACACAATTGTGGTTCACACGTTTTATTTCTTAGCAGCTAGAGTACAATCATAGAATAATTATTAAATTGATCGAGTCTCATATATTTTGATGAGCTTTGCGATCAATCATACATATATAATGGAATGTATATATATAATCCTGATCAATATAACTTCAGGAATACACAAAATAAGATCATAAAATAGTACATATGAATAAATACAACGTTACTATATTAACGCCCTCAGACAGGAATAGTTAACTTACTGACGAGGAGGCGGACCGCCGGGTATTTCCTCCACAATAGTCAATCTTACACTGAGGGACCGTTAGGAGTCGTAGAAATTTGGGGTTGCCATCAATCGACAGATTATGATCTAACTTACCTAACTTACAAAGCTCAAAATGACGCACAAGCGTCATATAACTTATTATTGAGATATTGAGATAAGTTCATATGACGCGGTAGCGTCATTTGATAGTTTTGGGCGGAACCGTCATATGATGCGGTAGCGTCGTATGGGTCGGAGGGGGTTAATCACAAAATAAGTAGGTACAGAGATGTTAGTCTCAAAACAATAAATAATATCCTGATGGTAAACTGGCAACCGCGAAGTATCTTGCCGAGAAAGGTAAATAAATGTTACTGCGAAGGCATACGCTCAGTACTGAGGTTTTATAGAAATTAGGATGTTAAGTGATAGATGAACAACTTTCACATTAATTCAACGTGTACAGGAGATAACTCTCAAATAACTCACAGAG
Source organism: Lithodes maja (assembly GCA_037953745.1). Classification (NCBI taxonomy): domain Eukaryota; kingdom Metazoa; phylum Arthropoda; class Malacostraca; order Decapoda; family Lithodidae; genus Lithodes; species Lithodes maja. The sequence continues at coordinate 21,585 of JBAKBP010016035.1, forward strand.
TCACAATAATGAATATAAATTCAATAATAAGTCAAATAAATACAATAGTCAGTGTGTGTGACTGAGATTCTCGCCGGGTGAGAAGTTAATGTGACGTGAACGATAGGAGTTCAGAATTAACTCAAACAGTGCTTAACATTAGTTTTAAATCATGAAGCATAATATTTATAAATGTCAAACTAGGAGAATGAATCATAAAACACCCTGTGAACAGCTTATATATGCAATCACGTACCCAGCTAATAATAATACATATAACAAGATCTGAATAAGTGTTCACTGGAATTTACGTATAAGGGGCGTGTATATATTCCCGAATGCATATATGTATTATTCTTATCCAGAATATAGGAACCTATCTTCCAAAGAATTATATATATTAATTCCATCGATAGGGGTGTATTCTGTTCTCTAAAAATCGAGGAACGAAGGCTAGGAGAAGAAGAGAATAGAAAATATCTAATATTACGTTACAGTGAACCCTAACATATCTTGTTTAACCCTTGCTATAGTCACCATAACACTTAATAAAACAAGAGTCACTTAAAGGTTTCAGGTAGAGAAATAGGAGCCTGGGAGAGGATCTGGCGACACATGGTGGCTGTGTTAGTTGTCCTATCCTGTTGACACCAGGGGACGTCTTCTTCACTCGCTCGTACTAGATGCTACACACTTTCGCTCTTTCACACTGCACTTCTTAGGGATCACTAAGCACTAGGTTTCTTCACTGCGTCGTAGATGGTTTTATTATACGTTTTAAGTGGATAATTGGTAATACCCCTACGGAAGTTTTTCTCCGAATCGAGTATTAGCTATTAAGCACGTTCGCCCTAGAAGGGAGAGGTACCCGAAAGTAATCTCGATTTTGCCTACCTAACTCTTGGCACGAGTAGGTCATATTCCGTTTATATTTAGGGACAGGTGTGGCTTTTCGGAATAGGAAAGGCATGAGTTATGAGGTTTCTTATTTATCATGAAGCTATTACTGGTGCTAAAATTATGTGGAGGATACCTTTGTGATGGTGTGGATATTCTCCGTTCGTGAATATTAGTTTGAGGTTTGGGAATGCCTTGTTGATGTGATGATAAATGGATTTCTGTTTTGGCTGTAGGCAGGCAATTTGTGTGTGGTATGGAGAGGACTTGTGAGGAAGGAGAACAGGAGAATTCTATTTGTTTGTGCGTCTGGCTGATGAAGTTGTGTTCTTGATGGTCAGGTTGGTAATTAGGTAATTGAGGGGGTTGGTGACGCATTTTCATAATCATCTCCTCGCTGTAATTTAAGTCTGGCTCAGGTAGGGAAATGTTGTGATGAATGGGGAGCGGCTCATTTTGCCCGGGTATGGACACGACGTGATGAATGGGGAGCGGCTGCGTTAGTACCGTGGTGCTGTTTACGTTGAGCCTGGAGCTGGGGAGATTTGTTAATGCGTGCTCTGCATTTTATGTTAGCAATGCGGCATTGAAGGTTCTGATTCTCTCCCTTTGACGGGAGCAGGTGCTTGATGGGTTTTGGCTTATGTTGGCCGGACCCCGTCATTTCACCATCGCCTTTTATAAAAAAAGTCTCTCCCTCGAGCTTGTAATAAATAGGTCTTGGATGACAGAGTGCGGACCTAAGGGGTGAGATTTTGAAGAAAGCAGTACCATACTCTGGCTTGGATATTATTGGGGGCATCCTTTTCTTGAAATTCAGTGAGGTGGAGAGGTATGCTGGAGGTTTGGGTGAGGTGAATGAGTTGAGAAGGGGTATGGATTTGGACGTCATTTTGGTCGATGTGAAGAGAGAGGCTATTGATCTTCATGATCATGATGGTGAAATGACGGGGTCCGGCCAACATAAGCCAAAACCCATCAAGCACCTGCTCCCGTCAAAGGGAGAGAATGTTGTTGGAGCTGGGTCAGGACTGAGAATGAGGGATGTGGGTGACTTAGAGCTGTTTGTGACATCAGGTGAAGGTGGGAGGAGCTTGGTAGGGTCAGAGTCATGAGGTCTAGGTTGTGTATGAGAAGGTTGATAAGGGGAAGGTGTGATGTTGAGACTCTTTTCAAGTGTAACTGTCTGTGATCTTACTGGGGTTTGGTCGGCAATAGAGGGCTGGGTTGGTGAGGGATCTGCAGGTGGGCTGGTTGAAGTTGTAGGTGTAGAGTGGTCAGGCAGAAGTGGTGCAGGTGTAGGGTTGACAGGTGTCGGCTTAGTGGTTTGGGTTGGAGTGACAGCCGGGGTAACAGGTGCGTGGTGGTGCGGGGCAGGTAAGGCATGAGGCTGTCTGGTAGTAGTAAGGGTCTTTTTCCGAGGTTTAGGCTCGAAACTTGCAGAAGACCACCATTTGGTTTGGATGACACGGCGGCCAGATCGTCTGCATGATGGCTGTAAAATAGGAGGAGTTAAAGATGGGGAAGGAGGTCATTTTGGATGTTTAGATTTTGAAGTTGGTGGCTTTGGGAGGGGGCATGATTTTAATGGGGAAGGAAGATTAGGTGTGATGTTAGAAGTAGTAGGAAGTGTAGGTGAGGTAGAAGGGGAAGGTTTGTGAATGAGTTTAGTTTTAACTATAAACCGTTGCAAGGGAGAGGTAGGGATACACGTTACGTTGGAAGAGGAAGTAGGGGGAAGTTTAGGAGAGGTAGAGGTAGAAGGCATTTGAATGGGTTTTGGTAGGCGTGAGGGAAGGTTTTTTGAAGGTAGAGTAGTGGGGGAGTCAGCAGAAGTGGGAATAAGTACAAGGGAAGGGGAAGTCGGTTGAGTAGTTGGTGAAGGGGAAAATGTTGGAAATTCAGCCTCAGACGAGGTGGGGGTGTGTGGCCTGGAGGGTGTAATGATAAGATTGGGGTGGGTCTTAGTGGTGAGTGTGGGTGGGGCCGAGGCGGCGCAGAAAGGGGGGTAGAGAGTAGTGGGGTGGTTGAGGTGATGTGTCGGAGTTGGAGAGGGAAGGGTAGAGATAGCGGGCAAGTTTTCAATAGTAGGGATAGGTGTAGGTGGTAGAATAGGAAGAGGGGGGAATTGGGGAAGGGTGCAATGTCTCTGTTTTGGTGGGAGAAAGGTTTTGATTACTATCAACAGGGCAAGCGGTATTATCATCTGGGTCAGCTAGCATGGTTAAATTTTCATCAACAGGTTGGAACCGGCGTACATATTGATTACGGTGTGTGCGTGACTCTCCGTGGTAATTGATTGTGACCTGGTAAAAATTTTGCATTGTGAGAATCTCGAATGGACCTTTTTATCTTGGCTTGAGTTTAGAGGGCACAGGAAGTTGGCCTGCCATGACAAGATCGCATACATGGTGAGGACTGACTTTGGGTGTTTCGTCAGGGTGAAAGATCTTGCAGGTACTGTAGTTGTCTCAATCTGTAATGATGTATTGATAATACCGGCAATATATAAAGGTAAATCACCATCATTATACCCAATGATCTTAAATACCTTTTGTCATACACTTGATTTGCTATAGTGTACGTCATTCTATAACTGCACCAAATATATATCTATGACCTAGATGTAAATAGGTCTTACACTCCTTTGATATACCCACAGCTACACCACAACTACTGTATATCCACAATAATAATCCACAACTGCACTACACAAATACATATCATAACTTCACCCACAACCACAGCTCAGAACTACATTCCACAACTACTGTACATTTGATTATGTAGCCCATAACATCATTTCATAACTACCACAACCGTCAACCACACACCATAACTACAGTCCCCAAACTACACAACAACACCCCATAACTACACCACAACTACAGTCCCCAAACTACACAACACCCCATAACTACACCACAACTACAGTCCCCAAACTACACAACAACACCCCATAACTACACCACAACTACAGTCCCCAAACTACACAACAACACCCCATAACTACACCATAACTACAGTCCCCAAACTACGCAACAACACCCCATAACTACACCATAACTACAGTCCCCAAACTACACAACAACACCCCATAACTACACCACAACTACAACCCCACAACAACACCCCATAACTACACCACAACTACAACCCCACAACAACACCCCATAACTACACCACAACTACAACCCCACAACAACACCCCATAACTACACCACAACTACAACCCCACAACACCCTATAACTACACCACAACAACACCCCATAACTACACCACAACTACAACCCCACAACACCCTATAACTACACCACAACTACAACCCCACAACAACACCCCATAACTACACCACAACAACACCCCATAACTACACCACAACTACAACCCCACAACAACACCCCATAACTACACCACAACTACAACCCCACAACACCCTATAACTACACCACAACTACAACCCCACAACAACACCCCATAACTACACCACAACAACACCCCATAACTACACCACAACTACAACCCCACAACAACACCCCATAACTACACCACAACTACAACCCCACAACACACCCCATAACTACAGCCCCACAACACACCCCATAACTACACCACAACAACACCCCATAACTACACCACAACAACACCCCATAACTACACCACAACAACTACACCACAACTACAACCCCACAACAACACCCCATAACTACACCACAACAACACCCTATAACTACACCACAACTACAACCCCACAACACACCCCATAACTACACCACAACTACAACCCTACAACAACACCCCATAACTACACCACAACAACACCCCATAACTACACCACAACAACACCCCAAAACTACACCACAACAACACCCCATAACTACACCACAACAACACCCCATAACTACACCACAACTACAACCCCACCCCATAACTACACCACAACAACACCCCATAACTACACCACAACAACACCCCAAAACTACACCACAACAACACCCCATAACTACACCACAACAACACCCCATAACTACACCTTACCTTACCTTTTGATACCTTTTGATGTGTTCGCCGCTCTTCTAGCGGCACAAGGAGCGCGACGCCCCTCGTTATGGGTGGTGATTTGGTGCAGTAGACTGTTTGAAGCGACAGCTCGCTCCCTTGCGAGGATGGGCTCGTCTGGCACTTTTTGCAGTTCGACATCTAGGGCTCTCTTGAAGTTGTCTAACGAGATGTCCCTCATGTCTCTTACTCGCCGTGGGAGTTTGTTGAAGAGACGTGGGCCTCTGTGTGATAACCAGCCCTCTCGCAGAGAGCCCATAGCACCCCTGTTATTCATCCGGGGGATTTCGCATTCCCAGCCTCTCCTATCACTGAATTTCATGACTATCGGAGTATGTAGGTTTGGTACTAAACCCTCTGCGATTTTCCACGTGTATATTATTAGGTAACGTTCTCTTCTACGTTCCAGTGAGTACAGATTCAGTGCTCTTAAACGCTCCCAATAGTGTAGATGTTTTATCGAACTTATATGCGAAGTGAAATTTCTTTGTACACTCTCTACGTCATTTATTTCACCTGCTTTGTATGGGGATGTTAATACGCTACAGTATTCAAGCCGCGGTAGCACTAGAGATTTGAAGAGCGTTACCATAGGCAATTCACTGCGTGTTTTAAAAGTACGCAGAATCCAACCCGTTAGACGTTTCGCAGCCGCCACTTTGACCTGGTTATGTACTTTGAAACCCATATTTTCAGACATTAATACCCCAAGGTCTTTCACATTGTCTTTCCGTTCTATTATGTGGTTAGATTCTGTTAAGTAATTTGTAATTTCTTTAACACCATTATTATCTCCGTACCGTATTAATTGGAATTTTTCCTCATTGAATTGCATGTTGTTTTCCCTAGTCCACTGGAACACTACATTCATGTCTTCCTGCAGTCGGCCCATGTCCTCGTGTGTTTACTGTCTTGCTTAATTTTGTGTCATCAGCAAAATACGACACCGTACTGTGTCTGGTGTTGGTATCTATGTCGCAAATTAGTATGAGGAACAGAAGGGGCGCTAGCACTGTTCCTTGGGGCACTGAGCTTTTGACATCCGAAGGCTCAGAAGTGACTTGGTTTACTGCTACCGATTGTTTTCGGTTTACGAGGAAATTGTATATCCACCGTCCGATTTTCCCAGTTATACCTTTTGCTTTCAGTTTGTGGGCTATTATACCATGGTCACATTTATCAAATGCCTTAGCAAAATCGGTGTAAATGACATCCACATTTTTCTTTTCTTCTAGCGCTTTAAGAATTTTGTCATAGTGTTCCAAAAGTTGTGAGAGACATGATCTTCCCGCTCTGAACCCATGTTGACCGGTGTTGTGTAGTTCATTTGTCTCCATGAATGTTGAAATTTTGCTTCGCAGGACTCGCTCGAAAACTTTAATGATGTGAGAGGTTAGAGCTACCGGGCGGTAGTTTTTTGGTAGTGCTTTACTCCCTCCTTTATGCAGTGGGGCAATTATTGCATTTTTCAAGCTATTTGGTATGTCACCAGTGTCTAGACTCCTTCTCCACATTATAGCCAGGGGTTTTGAGAGGTTTTCCTTACATTTTTTCATTAGGATCGAATTCCATGAGTCCGGGCCTGGAGCCGAGGGGGATTGCATGTTGGAAATGGCCTCTTCTATGTCTTTTGGACCGAAATCAATATCCAGCATCTGAGGGGTTTCCGTGGGGGAGGTTTCCATGAAAAATATATTTTGGTCTCTGATGACTTTTGTTTCATCAGGCTCACTGAATGCCATTTCATACTGCCTGCTTAAGAGTTCGCTCATTTCCTTTTTGTCCCCTGTGAAAGAGCCGTCCCCTTTGCTCAGTGGGCCGATGTTTGATGTTGTTTTAGCCTTTTGTTTGGCGTATGAAAAGAAGTATTTGGAATTTTCCTTTATACCTGCAATAGCTTTCCTCTCCGCTTCCATATGTTGTAGTTCATATGATATTCTTAGCCTTTGTTCAATTTCCACAATTTCTCTATCTATTTCGACCTTTTGCCTATCCTGTAGATTTTGATGTGTGCGTCTTTGTGTGAGTAATTTTCTTCTTCTGTACTGCCTCCTCCTTTCCCGATCTTGTTTGCTTCTTCGTTTTGTTTGTCTTGCAGGTATATGGTGGCTACAGATTTGGGTCATGGTTTCTGTTAATAAGACTAGACATTCTGCTGGTGTCAGGTTATCCATTAAATCTTCCCAGTCTATTTCCTCCATTTCTTGATTTACCTCTTCCCACCTAATGTTTTTGTTATTGAAGTTAAATTTACTGAAGGGGCCGGTTATTTTTCTCGATTCTGAGGTTGTCTGTACACTTTCTAAGGTTGTTTTGATCTCAATTAATTTATGATCTGAGTATGTTGTGTCCGATATGTTAATGCTGTGTACTAGAGAGTCGTTGTTAGTGAAGACCAGGTCTAAGATATTGTTTTCCTGTGTGGGTTCAACAATATGTTGGGTAAGACTAAAAAAATCACAAAGTTCAAATAGCTCTCTCGTATTAGTATTTGCTTCTCCGGTGTTATTTGCCACTAACTGGTTTTCTAGTTGTCTCCATTTAATGTTTGGTAGGTTAAAGTCTCCTAGCCATATAATATTTGGTGTTGGGTTCCCCAGGGTTTCCACTTCTGATTTTATTTTGTTGAGCTGGGTTTTGAATTCTTCTCGGGATGAGTCTGGAGGCCTGTATGTAACAATAACTGCTAAATTTAGGGTTTCTATTTTAACTCCAAGTATTTTCACCACTTCATTACTGTTATTTAGGAATTCAGTACATATCAGTGAGTCATGTATGTACAAGGCTACACCTCCATGTGATCTATGCGTTATGTCCGCCCTATGTAGGTTGTAACCAGGAATCCATACCTCACTATCTTCCTGATCTTTAATGTGAGTTTCTGTGAGAGCCGCAAATATAGCGTTTCCTTCTTCTAGCAGGCCCCTAATAAATGGTACTTTGTTTGTGGTTCTATTTTTTAGGCCTTGGATATTTGCAAACAAGATTGGGGAGGGATTGTTTGGAGTACTATGTGTACCTAATAGTCTTCGGGATGTATTGGCCACTCTTGGGAGGCCAGGAGGTGCTCGAGGTGTTCTATGTGCTCTTCCATCTCGCTCAGTCTCTTCATCTTCATCTGCCCTTTCCCTCCTTGCCTTTTTCCTCTGTCTCGTCCTCGCATAGCTAGAGAGTTTTTTGGGCTACCATTCGTGTTAGGTCTAGCATATCTCCAAGTCCCTTTAATATGAAAAGCTGGGCATTTCATATTGTAGCAGGTCTTGTTCTCAAGTGATGTCTTGCAAAGGGATGGGTGGTGGTATTTGCAGGTTTCACCAAATCTACATTTTCCATGACTGGTTATGTTGTTGCAAATTTTGGGATGAGCAAATCTACATGAATTCCCATTATATTCGCCCTTTTGACCAAAGTAGCACCTTCTTTCCAGATAATATCTGCACACTGGTGTAGACAACCCCAGTAGGTGTGGCTGGGGCTGCAAGGGGTTATGTGGTGAGCTAAGTGTGGTTGTGGGTGATAGTGGGCATGGTGTATGGGTGGGTGAGGCCTGCAGGGGGGTGGAGTTACGGGTTGGTTGTAGGTGGGCAGGTGGCAGTGGTGAGGGGGGAGACGATGTGGAAGGGGAGCCTGATATGGGGGCTTGTTGCATCCTACGTTCATCCTGCAAATGTATTTGATCAACAGCAGTAGGGTGGTCAATGGCCATAGATGGGATTAATGTGGGTGTTTTCTGGGTCTGGGGAGGTGTGGGGAAATGTGCGGCAGGGTTTGTGGATATGTAGGGTGCGAAAGGTTGTTGTTCGGCAGGCGATGTGTGTTGATGTGCAGGAGGCAATGTGGGCATTTTCATGGGAAGGTGTGCGTGTGTGGATTGTGATATTTGTATGGGCCCTGTGGCCCCAATAGTTCCCTATTTTCTGTGAAAGGTAGCTATGTCTTGGCTATATTTCAGTCTATCTTGTACTTCTGTATTTTCTACAGTCTGTATGACTTGCCATGTGATATCGAAACAACTATCGCAGAAATGGAGGTTCTTCCCTCTTGTATTGTACGCCTCATTTATTGGTGTCAATCCTATGCAAATCCAGTGGTATGGTTGCATGCATATCCGACATGCGGTGCTTTTATGCATGTGTATATTCATCTTACAACTCGTACAGTTGTCTCTGGTAAACATTTTTGTTTGTTTTTTTGTTTTTGGTTTTGTTTTTCCACCCGCCCTTACATGGGGGAGAGAGATAGAGAGAGAGAGAGGGGGGGGGGGGGGCTTGGAGGACAAGGAGGTGTTTGTTACGCAATTTGTGGGGAGTGTGGGGGGGGGGGTAGTGCCACTCGTTTACACTCGTTATGTTTAAACTTTAAGTAACTTTAAGTAACACTTTCAATAATTATCTTATGAAACAGAATTCTCACTGCCCTAACCACTTTTCCCGTTTTTGGTCGACTGTTTAGCGGAATATACGGCACTCTAGGAAAATAACGAACTTTCCAGGCTACCTATATATAGTATCTATTTTAATTTTCATATTTTACCTATCAACTTGATTCAACACTGCTCAGGTTCGAATTTTCACCACATTTGGTTGCGTGGGAGATCTTTCTCTCCAATAACGTCACTACTAACCTGCGATATGGTCGAGAAATAATCTGCACTGATTTAATTTGTTTATATATTGTTTTTCTCTGTTTGCTATTATTTACGATATTTGTTTTGTCGGTACCCTTTCCTGTCGAGGTTAAGTTTCGCTTTTGGTAAAATCGTATAGGGGGAGGGGAGGGGACGTGTCCAGGAGAGCGAGGGGATATATGTGTTTATGGTCTTTGCGGTCACCGAGGGTATTTTGTTTACAGCATACGTCCTGTTCCCAAGCTAAAAGTTAAAAGTTCCCCTGACTTTAATTCTCGGTATCATACTTTCCTAGTTTATTTACGTGATATACGATGTTCACTATCACTTTTAACTTAGGCTTCCTATTTTCCCATAGCCCTGTTTGATTTCATAGGACTATATAGCTAACACTTTGCTTTGTGACGTAACGGTTTTTTCTTTCCCTTCTTCTTTCCACCCGCCTTATGGGCCTGCCCTAGACCAGCGCCGTGGCACTGCTGTAGGAGTTAACGGATTTTTTCTCCAAAACGCGTATATCTCTCCAGATATTTTATCAATCGGTTCGATTTTGCACTTCACAGGACCGCGACACTACGTTTGTTTTTGTGTGTGATTTTTTGAAAGTTTTAATCACCAGTATCCCGCGGGATAGTCGAAAAATCCCGGACCGCGACGGACGTGACCCTCCTCTCTGACTGACTCAGAGAACTCAGAAACCGGAAATCACGAGACAGATCCCATTCACACCCAACCCAAATCATTCATATGACTAACCAGTTATATTGCAAGGCATCATATTTTAATGTATAAATTCTTGAAATTGTTATTTTATTTGTCACCTAATCAAATTCTTGTTACCAGTACTTATTTGAATAAGCAAGTTAATCGGGGCTGTTCGGCTAGGCAGCTTGGAAAACGACAACATGGGAGTATGCAGAAAGCCGATTGGCTCACACAAGGCAGATCCCTCTCACACCCAACCCCAATTACAAGGCCTAATTATAGGTCCAGCTCACTATAGGTAGCGCCAGCAAACTTGACAATAATTTTGACCCCTTAACTTTTTTATAACTCTTACTGAATGGAAGCAATCGGGCCGACGTTTACATAATTTAGGAAGAGTCCACCAGGAAATAGGCGTGGCTATTTACAGCCAGTTTGCTCTAGACTCTTGAGTTACAGAGGCCAGGGATCAAGATTGTCAAGTTCGTTGGCGTTACCTATAATACCATGAGAAAATGGGGGGTCTGCAGAGCGCTGATTGGCCTACACCCATCAGATCCCCCTCACACCCAACCCATCTCGTCCATATGCCTATCTAATTTTGTCTTAAAGCTCTCTATCGTTCTTGATCCCACTATAGCACTAGGTAGCCTATTCCACCTATCTACAGTACAACTCTTTTACCAAACCAATATTTGCCTATATCTTTTCTGAAACAATATGTATCTAATTTGAAACAATTTTTTAGCGTTGTTTTGCTAACACTGAGCTTTAGTACATCTTTCATGTCCCCCTTTATTAATCCCACTAACCCACTTGATCACCCATTAAACCCATTGATCACTCATGATTAAACCCACTTGATCACCTATCATATCCCCTCTAACTCTGCGTCTCTCTAACGAATGTAAGCCAAATTTATTCAACCTTTCTTCATATTCTGTAATATTAATAAGGACACCAAAATTGAACAGCATAATCCATATGGGGTCTCACTAATGACAAGTAAAGTTTTAAGATAATATCAGAAGTTCTGTTACTCACATTCCTAGAGATAAACCCGAGAATCCTGTTTGCCTTGTTACGAACGCTTATACAGTACTGTACACTGTTTTCTAGGTTTCAAATCATTGCTAACAAACACACCAAGATCTTTCTCACAGTCTGAGTTTTCTAATTCCATATTAGCTAGTTTATAATTTGCAATTGTATTCAACTTCCCTATCTTTAATACCATTAATTTGTCAATGTTAAAATTCATCTGCCAATTTACTGACCATTCGTGTAAGGTATCTAGATCCCTTAGGAGGCACTATGTCGCTATCTGAATCTATTGTTCTCACCATTTTGGTATCGTCTGCGAATTTACTTATCCTACTAGTTATACCTAAATCAAGGTAATTTATGTATATAACAAACAACAGAGGACCCAATACAGATCCCTGGGGGACACCACTTTTGACTGTGCCCCATTCTGACTTAGTACCATTTATGCTGACTCTGCTTCCTACCTGACTCTCCCCAAAAATCAACGGACTACATAGGCTACTATCTTAACTAATCTGCGACTCGGAATGGTACCGTACTTCCAAAGTTGAGTAAATTATCAAATTAGTTAAATAAATTGTCTAATGATTGCCATAATAAACTGAAAAATGGCATCAAACTGGGTTAATCCCAAATTGTCAATCATTACACTGTGCCCCCTTCATATGGTATACCGGTATGTGGTCAGATAGCGCAGTGTTCCCCAGCACATGAAAGCCACATGCTTCAGTGCTGGGGCCAGCTTACATATTAGCTGGTTCAATACCCCTGCGCGAATCATCATGTCACAAGATATACCACCACAATTATTATTTCAGTACCTTTTTATTCTATATTAATAATTAGGTAAGCCCCTGGTCCCACCAATTTGGGAAGCATTGTTACTGAAGGGATGTGTGCTGTTCAATTTTGGTGTCTTTATTACAGATTCATTGGAGAGAGTACAACGTAAAATGACAAAACTGATCCATAATATTAGAAATCTTCCGTATGAAGAAAGGTTGAAGAAACTAGGCTTACATTTGTTAGCGAGACGCTGAGTTAGAGGGGATATGATAGAGGTATTCAAGTGGGTTAGTGGGATTAATAAAGGAGACATGAAAAATGTACTAAAGCTCAGTGATAGCAAAAGAACTCTAACAAATGGTTTCAAATTAGATAAATTTTGTTTCAGAAAAGATATACAGTAGGCAAATATTGGTTTGGTAACAGTTGTAGATAGGTGGAATAGGCTACCAAGTGCTATAGTGGGATCAAGAACGATAGGGAGCTTTTAAGATAAAATTAGATAGGCATATGGACGAGATGGGTTGGGTGTGAGGGTGATCTGTCAGGTGCAGGCCAATCGGCGGTCTGCAGACACCGTTTTCTGACCTCTGACCGTTTTGGTGAGGTCAGTCCTAATGGTGTTAGTGAGCTGGGCTTATAATTAGGCCTTACAATTAGGGTTGGGTGTGAGAGGGATCTGCCTTGTGTGGGCCAATCAGCTTTATTCAGACTCCAATTTTCTTATGTTATGCGCTATGAATAATTAGAATAGTTCTTAATTTTTGAATTCTTGTTACACTTATTACTTTGGATATTCAGGTGAAATTAAGAACATCCATCATGATATAGCGTACCGTACAGTAGCCGTGATATCACCAGTCTACATTTTTTTTTAATTTGTGATGGATTTTTTGTGAAAATGTTTTGTTCTTGATATACGAGGCCCTAGATAACCTTTAGTCATACAGTACGCTGTAAAACAAAAGTTAATCGAGAATATTGATGTAGACCCATAGTCGTGGATAAAAGCAATGATTCACCTTCATAGCTTCAACTTCACTTGTCTATCTTTGTTCAATATATACGTGTTGCGTTATTTTAGCTGTTAAAACAATGAGTTGTTGTTGTTGTTGTTGTTCCCCATGCTGCCTGGCCGAACAGCCCCAAGGCCCCGAGCAAGGCCAAGGCCATAACCGAGCGCCCCCACAGAACCCTACCTGCCGACCACAATAAAGCCTGGGTGACCGAAGCCACTCCATGGCAGGGAGCTGAGGAGGGTGCGGAAATGCCCGGGAAACCAAAGCCCCACCCAGGGCCCTGTGCCCTTCAGCAATTATGAAGAGAAAGTTGAGGGGCAAGGGAAAAATGTGACGCTTTGGCTTCCAATCTTGGTAGATTGGGAGGTCAATCCACGGAAGAGACGCCGTCACTTGAGATCTAGAAAATATATAAGTAAAAGGAACAGTCAGAGTAAGCTATGGGTATGGCAGAGATTGCTCAGTTCTCACTCTGATAGACCAGCCCATTGTTAAGATATAAACTCAAGTTACTCAAAATAAATATATAAGGAGTTACTTTCCAAAGGATAAATTAGTTTGCCATTATTTAGTTCCATTTTCTGTATTGCCCCTAGCGGCCATTCTTGTAAGCTTTGTTGTTATTACGGAGAAATAAACCGTTGAAGGAGGATGTGTTTTCCCTGTGCCCCACATATTTAGAGTGATATCCACTATCATGTCGGCGACCATTTCAACAGGTTATGGGCCCAGGCATCGCCTAGTATTCGATGGTGATGAAGAAAAATACGAATTGTGGGAAGTGAAGTTTTTAGCACATTTAAGAATTCAAAAACTTCATAGTGTCCTGGCAGCACCCACCCCTGATGCTGATAAGAATGCTGAAGTGTATGCCGAGCTTGTACAACTGCTAGACGACACAAGTTTAGCCCTGGTGATCCGAGATGCCCAAGATGATGGTAAGAAGGCCCTAGCAATACTTCGTGAACATTACTTAGGAACAAGCAAACCCAGGATTATTTCTTTGTACACCGAGCTGACAACACTCAAGATGGCAGAGGATGAGAGTGTAACCGACTACATGATTAGGGCAGAGAAAGCAGCAACTTCCTTGAAGAATGCGAAAGAAACTATCAGTGACAGTTTACTTGTGGCTATGGTGCTGAAAGGCTTACCCCCTGATCATAAAACTTTTTCCACTGTCATGACTCAGAGAGAAAAAACGTGGAGTTTCATAGATTTTAAAGTTCAGTTGAGGAGTTTTGAAGAATCTGAAAAAGTCCACAAGCCACATAAATCCAGAGAAGATAGGGTTATGAATGCCAAATCAGGGGAAACCAGTTTCAAGTGTTATGTATGTGGGAAAATGGGACACAAATCCTTCCAATGTCCAACAAAGAATAAAGAAGAAAAGGAAGCCTACAGAAGACCAAGCCGCTGGTGTGAAAATTGCCAGTCCCCTACATATGACACAAATTACTGTAGAAAGAAGAATTATGTTGTTGTGAGTGACAGAGAAGAAACAGAAAATGTAAGTGCAGTGAGTAGGCCTACACACAGTGACAGTTCTCATTATTTTGCATTCAAAGCAAAGGCAAGCTATACTAATCTTGTTAGTCCTACCAGCAATGACAGGTTATTGGTATAATAATAATAATAATAGTTCTTAAAGCTAGCGCATGCTAAGCTAGCTAAGGATAGCTCAATAAGGCCGATTAGGCGTATTTCCATTGGGGTCCTGTACTACTACCCCATCCCTTTGCTCATGAGGGATGGTAACGACTCAGTGCTTGTGAAAAATCTTTAATGCGCCGAGCGTGGGCGCGAACCCGGGCCTTCTGGGTGGAAGTCCGAGACGCTAGTCACTACACCAAGCGAGCCGCTTGTGGTGCTTGTGGTGCTTGTGGTGCTACAACACACATCATTATGGTGGGGTCACACATTCACGTATATTGCTCCCGTCCGGCGTATCGCCAATTTATGTAAAGACGCGAGTAGTTTCTGCCGTTGAACGCCCGTTCTTCCACGTCTATTGCACTTCCCGACAGACTTAGCGTAACGGGGCCAGTGTTACGTCAGACGTAATGGAGTCGTATTGAACTACGTACGTGTTTGCGACGTGCGTAAGCATAGCCCCGTTCGACCTCATGGGCTGCACGATTTGCGGGAACACAGGCCACGCCCATGCCACACCCCCTCAAGACCGGCGTAGCTGAGGCCGCACGTCTTGGGATTTGTTAGGTCGTACCTGGACCGGTTCTGGCCAATCATAGGCACACCCCGTCTGACCAAACACAGACAAAGACAGTCTTTGTCAACCACGTAGGTCTGGGTTGGAATCTGGGAACTACAAAAGGGCAGGAATGGCCACACCATTCCCATTCCCAGTCCTTCATCGGCACCATGAACAACATCGAGGAATTCATCCTGGAGGAGTTACCCGCTGAGTGCCAGCCAATTTTGACGGTGTGCTTCTGCCAGTGCCAGATTTTTTTTTTTTTTTGGCTAAATCTATTAAGTTGGGAGAGAAATGGTAAAAAAAACACTCCCCTCGCCAGAAATCAGGTCCCCGATGGTCCCAAAAGTAGCTGAAAAGACACTATAGACTACAGAGACTTTTATGGTATCGGAATGTATGGGTGGGAGGGTGGTGGGAGGGTGGTTTTGGGGTTGGTTGGGGGAAGGTAGAAGGGTAATTGACTTGTGTTACACATATGAAGCCGATTGGTGAGGTAGTTTCGCCACCACGGATTTTCCTTTTTTTCCTTTTCTTCGTACGGATACGCTAGAAGTGGGTGGTGGGAGGCGGTTGGGGGTGTGGTGGGGGGAAGGCAGAAGGGTAAGAGACTTGTCACAAAAATATGGAACCGATTGGTGCAGTCGTTTCGCCGCCACAGATTTTCCTTTTTTTTCCTTCTGACGGGACCGACAGTCAGCGAGTGGGTGGGAGGAGGAATTTGGGATTTTTGTGGTGGGTAGCCTAAAGGGTAAGGTACATGTGGTAAAAATATGAAAGCCATAGGTGCAGTCGTTTCGCTGCTACGATTTGTTTTCGGCAGGGTGCAGAGGGTGGCAGGGTTGGCTTGTTGGTTGCTGCTCCGGTGTGGTGAGAGGTGTGACTGGAGGGTCCCTCGCTGGTCCCGTTGTCCCCTCGTACAACGGTGCCGCGTCTTCCCGCCAACCCGCAGTGCGGCGGTTCTGCCAGATGCGGCCTAACTAACGTATACTTCCACGTTCGACTGGAACTTTCTACGATTTGACGAGAGCAGCTCTCTTCTGACGGGGTAGCTGCTACGTCTGACAAGGCTGCTCCGGTCAGACGGCCGTGGTGGCCAGGTCGGTCGTAAGTTTTCCCGTCTTTTGACATACGTGAGGGCGAGCCACGTTCTTGATTCAACTCTAATCAACAACCGCGCGGCCTTGGCCGCACCCACAACATTCCCGACCCACGTGGGCTACTCGTTTCTACTCGCGCCATGCGTGAGTACCCCCCCGACTGGTCGTAATTTAATTTACGTTTTGCGTATTATGCCATTACGTTTTACGTAATCGGTTGCCAACTACCAATATACCTTTGTTTACAACAGACGGGAGCTGACGGGAGCAATATACGTGAATGTGTGACCCCACCATTACAGACAAATCCAAATTTGTAAAATTTGATGAAAGTTTTGAACCTGTGAGTCACACTATTGAACTTGCAGATGGTAGCAGGACTTCAGGTATTGTGTCGGGTAGAGGTGTAGCAAGTGTGGAGCTGTGTGACACCAAAGGAAACGTACAACAAGTTGAGTTAAAGAATTCCTTGTATGTGCCATCCTACAAACAAGACATATTTAGTGTTAACCCTCCGGCCCCGGCTATATATTATATATATATTCCTCGAAATCCGGGTGTTTTGGCCGAAAAACGTCTAGGCTAGGCTACCGTATATTCGTTAATCAGACTGCTTCCCGCATTCCCGCGCATCCCCAAGCGTAGCTGTGTTATTTACCTGTAAAATGGCCTTAAGTAGAGCTCTCTAAGTCAACTGGGTGAGCTGTGATGATGATTTCATTGGAGATAACTTTATGGCCAAACCAGCCACTTTACACCACTTTTCGATACTGAACAACAACATACAGGCACACACGAACAAGCGACGCTCTCCTTCTTGTGGCCGGAGATGCGGAGCGTCGGTCCAGCCGGCTGTTGTTTACATGCGTCGGACCGACGCCTCGCACACGAAGCTCACAGGCTTTCAAGCAATGGTACAATGTAGTACCACCCGGGTTCCTGGGGCCAAAAAAAAATGGTACACGTGTGTACCAACCGGGTTTGAAGGGTTAAAGCAGCGACTGAAAGGGGAGCAACAGTAACATTTACCCCTGACCATGCAGAATTAAAAGCTCCAGATGGCACAGAATTTAAAATCCAGACATGCCAAAAGCTATATTTTCTCAATAATGTAAATGTTGACAAAAGTGGCACCCACACCTTGGAAGAGTGGCATAGAATTTTAGGCCATTGTAATGTGAAAGATGTGATGAAACTCGAAGATGTCGTTGAAGGTATGCACATTTCCGGCAAGATGAACTTTGATTGTGAAACTTGTACAAAAGGGAAAATTACACAATACAGGAATAGGGAGCAAGACAAGAAAGCTAATGAAAAACTTGAACTAATACATTGTGATCTAGCAGGCCCCATTGACCCTCCTGCAAGAGAGGGATTTAGGTATGCAATTTTGTTTGTAGATGATTACTCTGGTGTCATTATGGTGTATTTTCTGAAGAACAAAAGTGATACAGTAGCAGCTATGTTGAGATTTTTAGCAGACAGTGCCCCCTATGGTTCTGTCAAGCGAATCAGGACAGATAATGGCGAAGAATTTACTTCTGCAGAGTTCAGATCATTCCTAGTGAAAAATATCAAGCATGAGTTTTCTGCATCATATTCTCCCCACCAGAATGGCACAGCTGAACGATCCTGGAGAACCCTTTTTGAGATGGCCAGATGTTTACTATTGGAAGCTAGCTTGCCAAAGGAACTTTGGACATATGCAGTGAAGACATCCGCTTACATTAGGAACCGGTGCTGCAACCCGAGAACTGGAAAAACACCATATGAAATGATGACAGGATTAAAGCCAAACTTAATAATAAGCATGTTACTTATTTCTCATAAAAGCCAATTTTTCCGAAGAATTCACTAGCGCTCGAAAAGAGAAAGAAAAAAGAACAAAATCAATGCATCAAAAGAAGGCTTATATACAACACACATTTAACAATCACTAGCAGTGGCAAAATAGCCTAAACTCTATAGCCATCTCTCATGACACCTCTCTCAAGATCATAGCTTCTCTCAAAGAGAAAAGTCTTAAGTTGTCTCTTGAAGCATTCAACAGAACTCGGTTGTCTCATGGACAGCGGCAACCTGTTATACAACCTCGGAGCCATGTAGGAGAATGACCTCTCAAAGAAAGAAGACTGCTGGAAAGCCCTTGGTTCATCAAGACGAAAAGGGTCATTGTCATGACGCACAACTACACCATGGTGTGCCGGCGGGCGCCTGAGCAGCTCCGCAAGGTACCTAGGCTCACCAAATTTGAGAACCTTAAAAGTCACCAAACACAACTTAAATTCTATTCTTGCTCTTACTGGCAGCCAGTGCAGTTCTATGTGAAGAGATGTAGTAGGAGTTCTAGGTGGAACACCAAAAATTAGTCTTGCGGCCCTGTTAAGAACAGACTGAACTTTCTTCAAAATATAATTTGGAAGACCCACCAACAGGGCATTGCAATAATCAACACGAGAGAAGACCAATGAGTGAACCAAAGTCAGGAGGCAACGTCTGGTTATAAACGGCTTCACCAAATAGAGATTTCTGATGTGCAAGTAACAACTTTTAACTACAGTATCTGGGGCGGTATTTATAAAGCACTTTTAGGCTTAAAAGTAGCTTTTAAAGATGGCGGCCACTTTTAAAAGATAAAAGTTGGGTAAAAAAACTTTTAGCGGCTAAAAGTAGCTTTTAAACCCGGCGAAAACTAAAAGCCCTCCTGGGGACTTTTAGCGCTTAAAAGTTAATTTTAGAGGACGATGAAGATGGTTGAATAACAAATCCGCCACCCCCTGCCAAGGAATGTTCATGTTAAAAAGACTAATTGGATTAATAGGCCTATAGCGACTCTGAGTTAATCAAAAGATACCATATAAACCATGAATGAAACTTAAGAGGAACAAAGCTCCTAACCCCGAGATGAAAGTGTGTATTACCCTACATTATTTGGCAACGGTCAAAATGTAACTATGAGTAACTCATGATTGTAGGTTAACTATATTATCAAATGCAGTATGTTAGGTAACTCTTGATTCTATCCATATACCACCCCGCACATCATACTACTCAAAGGTGATCCACTGTGTGTTCTCCAACAAATAAGCTATATTAGAAAGTAACCTACCACCATATATATCAACCTACTTTAAACATTTCGATTCATACTGTATATAATTATGTCCGACTACATTTTTTGCCGCGGTCGGTCTCTCTATTTTTAGATGGGTAAATCCTCCTCCTCCGCCCACAACCTCGACAGTTCCAGCGTCATCGTTGACAAACGCCTATACTGTACTTGTTGGAAGAACACTAACAAATAGACCAAATTAAAGGAGTGTAGAAGGACTAAGATATAATATTCGATTGTCACAAGATAGGCCTATTTCATAACATCAGAGAACAAGTAGCCTATTTGCACCCTATTTTTTCGCAAATTACCGTAAACTGGGGTGATTTCGGACTGCGGTCATAACTTCAGACTTTGGCGATAATAAGTAATTAGCCATTGTCATTATATAATGGAAACGCTTTTACCATACAAGTCCGAAGTTTTCCACTTTTCAAGAATACTTCGGACATCATTTAGGATAAGGATAAGGATATTATGGGGGATAATTTTAGGAGGCTTCCTGGATTACGGCGCATTATCACTACACATCACTTGACCTAGTTAAATCTCTACAATGTGTTTACAGTCAGGAGAAATTGTAAAAAACAAACTCGAAAAATATCCGAAATTACCCCACTTTACGAATTGTGGAAACTCGCGAATTTGGCAACTATCTCAGATGCTGCCACACCGGAGTATGCAATTGTTTTGGGATGGTAAATATATTACCCTTTCAATTTAGCAATATATAATAGATTTCACAATAACAAAATATTGCATAATTACCCTAATGTTTTATAGTAATTAGTATATGCAATTAGAAGCCTATACTTACCTATTAAACGTTATTCATCAATTGTAATCTTGCTAGATGTAGCGAAATAGCGGTTGTGGCAACTTTCTTAACGCTTCCACTAAAAGCTGCTTTTAAAATTTTTATGAAACACTTAAGGATTTTCTTTTAGTTAAAATTACTTTTAGGGAAATGTTTAAATTCTTTTATAAATACCGGCCCTGGTTTACATGCTCTTTGAAATCTAATCGGGAGTTCACATATACACCCAGATTTCGAACAGAGTTGGCCGGTCGCAGCTGAGATCCACCCACATTGATGGAGAGGGCACCTACTATATCATCAGCTCTTCTATTTCCTCGGATGATGAGAATATCAGTTTTACCATCATTTAGTTTAAGTTTTCTCGCTCTCATCCACTTCTTGATATCAGACATCAACAATTCCATCTTACTCCGTATATCAACTATATTTGTGATTCTCACATAAATCTGGGTGTCATCTGCATAAAAGT
Organism: Lithodes maja; assembly: GCA_037953745.1. Classification (NCBI taxonomy): domain Eukaryota; kingdom Metazoa; phylum Arthropoda; class Malacostraca; order Decapoda; family Lithodidae; genus Lithodes; species Lithodes maja. The sequence continues at coordinate 42,421 of JBAKBP010016035.1, forward strand.
GAAGTGCACATTATGTGCACGAAGCAGAAGAGACAAACTGCTAATATAAATTATAAATAGGATAGGACCTAAACCTGATCCCTGCGGAACACCATACTGCAGGGGTGTCGAGTCCAAGACCACTTGATTTACCATCACACTCTGGGATCTACCTGACAACTACGACCCAAGAAGCAAGAGAGCGGAGTCACGCACACCACAATCATAAAGATCACTCAATAACAACTAGTGATCCACTGTGTCAAAGGCCGCAGAGAGATCAAGCAAGACCAATAGTGAGGCCACACCATTGCAAATGTTCTCAACTAGATCATTATGTACTCTAATCAATGCTGTTTCAGTTGAATGATGCTGTCGGTAAGCAGACTGAAAAATTGGGATAGTTTCATTCTGCTGAAGTAGTGGTTGTAATTGGTCAAGTATTGCACGCTCTAATATCTTTGATATGAAGGACAGGTTGGAGACAGGACGATAGTTCAACATGTTCTCAACATCAAGTCCAGGTTTCTTTAGAGTAGGTCGGAGTAGTGCATGCTTTTCAGAATGTGGGAAGCTACCTTCAGAGAAGCACTATTAATTATTTTGGAAATAAACTCAACTGTGTGATCATAGACTCTTGGTAGCTTGGAAACATTTATGGGATCCAACGGGCAAAATGTTTTATTGAGGTTTCTTATGTAGGACGAGATCATGTCCACCTCTACTGAGTGAAAGGATGAGAGGACATTATTAGGAATGTGTCGGGGTTGGAGTACAACTGAAAGTTCTTCACCAACAGAAGCATCATCCAGTTCCTGTCTTATGCGAGTTATCTTGCCAGCAAAAAATGCCACAAAGTTGGCAGCCAACTCGGCATCGGGCACAGAAGGTCTTAAGCTGACTCTTGTTTTTCCAAGTAAACTGTTTACAATTGAAGCCAACCTCCTCTGGTCGTTACCACATGAGTCAACTTTTCCCTGATAATACACTTTCTTTTCATCTTTGATTGTGTGGACCACAGCTCTTCTGGCTGACAGATATTGCAACCATGTAGAGTCTGTTTTATTTTTCCGCCATTCACGTTCAGCTCTTCTACGCGCTCTTCTAAGAAATTTAACTCGAGTGCTATACCAGGGTGAATCATCTCGTACTATGATTTTCTTCTCTACTTCTGGACAGTGATGATCGAACACTAATTTAAGTGCATTTCCATGTACCTCTACCAGCTCATCTGAAGTAAGGTTGGAAGTATCAATACTTCCCAAGTACTGTTTTACTTCACTGCGAGCCAAATTTTGGTCTGCATTTTTATAATTTCTAAATCTGATTACTTTTTCATGTGTGAGTGGCTTAGGGAAATCAAAGCTGAAAGTAATCAAAGCATGATCAGAGGTATTAGGGTCAGCATTCTCAACATCAACATCCAGAACACCACCACAACCCACAGGAGAGAAAACCAAGTCAAGGGTGTGTCCTAAGATATGAGTTGGGTGGGACACATGGTTTACAAAATTGTTCTGATCAGTCAACTCAAGGAACTCAGGAGAGAATGGCTTCAGATGAGGGCTGTCAACCCAGTAATTAAAATCTCCACATATCAAAAGTCTTCCGGTTTTAGCAGAAAATTCCTCGAGAAACTGCCCAAACTCTTCCATAAAACCCCTATCTGTGCCACGATGGCCAGGCCTATAGACAACTGCCATTCTTAGAATTTGTTGATGGGAGTTTTATTTCCACTTCCAACAGTTCATAATAAAGAGGGGCTGGGTTATGGCTTATTTGCAAGATATTCACCAGAGATGTGGAGTAGACAACTGCCACTCCACCACCCGGATGATCTCCCCTAGGCCTAGGAACATTTATTATGGAATGGGTTTTAGGCAATGCCGCCTGGATAATATTCAGATCTGACTCGAACAACCAGGTCTCAGTGAGACATAATACATCAAGGTTACGTTCATCCAAGATCTCGCAAATATGATCCATTTTGTTACGCAAGGAACGAACATTCAACAGACCCAGTTTCAACCGGCTCCCATGTGCATTTTTCATTTTTTTGAACCTACAAAATTGGTGTTTTCAATAACTTTATTTCTCTGAGCTGTCATTAGAGGACAATTTCTACTTGAGGCGAAATGATTTGGCGGCTCCGTAACTGATGTGGAGCTCATACAATTTATACATTTGGGGGAAGTCTTGTTGGTGCAGTCTTTTGAGTTATGAGTACCGGCACAGAAGTTGCATTTTGGATCCTCATTTTTCCGATAACACCTGTCACTGGTATGGCCAAAGCCCTGGCAATGGTAACATTGTGTTACCCAGAAGCGATCGTATGCACGACATCTCACAAGTCCAACATACACAGAATTGCCATCATCCACAATGGAAGAGCGTATTTCAGGTGACATTTTTACTACCGCAGTCTTTGTGTGTGCATCACTCTTTTGCTTGGTGAATAGCAAATTCATAGCTAAGCCATCGTCAACCAGGGACTTTATTCTTGGGTTCTTGTTGAGGATGCTGGGAATGATCTCATTATCCTCAGCGTCATTAGCAATGCCTACCAGAGTCATTTTTGGCATCATCTTCTTTGGTTCGGAGACACTGAAGGCACTGTCCACCCCCAAACACTGATTGATGGCCCTTCCTGCATCTTCTTTGGCTTTCTTGGATGGAAGTCGTACCACCAGTACACCTGAATCAGTTCTAGTTAACTTGTTAACCGGAACCGAAGCCAAAGCAGTCTCGATTGCCTTTGTATCTGGTGGGCTTACTGGCTCGGAGGATCGGTCTTTTGGCTTCACTACCAGGACCTGATGGTCCCAGACAGTTTTTTTCTTTCCACCATCTACCACCTCAGTGGTGCATTTGGTCGGCTCCTTTTTGGTCTCTTCAAATGTTTGCTGAACTATCTTGGCAAACAAGGGAATGTCGGGGGCAGCAACTTTAGTCTCAAGGATATCCATTCTGTTACCAATACTCTCTATCTCCACGGCCACCGCAGCCAGGGCACCCTTCACTTCGTTTACAATGGCAGTCTTCACTTCACCAACTAGGGCAGCCGTCAGGTCATCCAAGGTCTGCCGACTAATTGCTGCATCCTTTGCAGCCAGGGGGGTGGTATCGCAAACAGTGCAATGCCATTTAAATCCAGGTTTCTTCTTTGCAAGTACTCTGAGGTCCTCATCATCAACATTTATACAGTTAACATGAAAATAGGTACCATACGAGTAGCAGCCCAGCGATTTGGCCTTGCCCACAACCTTCCCACAACTACAACTCTGCTTGCCCGCTGCCATTTCAGTGGAAGTAACCAATAATTAAAAACAAAAACACCTGTATTTTGTATCTGATTAAAAATAAGAGAAAACCCTAGTTTAAAAAAAACGTGAAAATAACTACCTGGGACAGACCCCAGGTAGCGCCGTCCCCGTCAGTGCCACCACAATGGAAAAAAATTAAAATGGAAAAGAAAAAAATGAAAAGTGGTGTCTGCAAGGTCACCGCAGGCAGGTGGGGATCGACTTGGCTACCCTTTGGGGGTAGCCCAACCGAGATGCGTGGAGAGACCACGCACAGCATGGCAGATGTGTGTGGTGCAAAAACTTTAACCAATTTTGCACACAGTTTTTAGCTTATAGCAGTGACAATGCAATTTCCACGGTACTCAGCAAGACCCTATTGGTTACGATACTGCCACTGCGCAAAGCTTGAAGAATATGCATATCTTTGGAACTGTATGTTATGCATATGTCCAAAACAAGAAGAAATTGGATGACCGCTGTGACCGAGGAGTATTTCTAGGCTATGATACACAGAGTCCAGCCTATCTTGTGGACTTCTCGGAGCAAAATGACGTGAAGAGAGTGAGATGTGTGAAATTCAATGAAAAATTCGAAGAAAAATGTGGGTACACAGAATATACAAGACCCAAGACTTGTGAATCAGAAAAAAACACCACATTACCACTCCAAGACGGCCCGCAAGAAACCACACAGCTCAAGACGGAGGAGGATGAAGCTGAAGGAAGAAGATACCCCCAAAGAAATCGGAACTTACCCAAGCACTTGAAAGAGTATGTCATGCATGATGAAGATTTATCAAATGTTGCGAAATGTTAGATTGATTTCTGCTATCGTGTTGCTGACATCCCAAGTACATATCAGGAGGCTCTCTCATCATCAGAGTCTCATCAGTGGCATGAAGCAATGAAAGAAGAAATCAACGCTTTGGATGAAAACGACACTTATGAGTTAACACCACTCCCTGAAGACCGATCAGTTGTTGGTGGAAAATGGGTGTACGCCGTAAAACTAGGTCCGAACAATGAAGAAAAATTCAAGGCAAGATACGTAGCAAAGGGATATTCGCAAGTCAAGAATGTAGACTATGAAGAGACATTTTCACCAACAGCACGCCACACTTCCATTCGTATGATGATGCAGCTAGCAGCTCAAGAAGAAATGAAGGTTCATCAAATGGATGTAAAAACAGCTTATCTAAATGCGGAGATAGATTGTGAAATTTACCTAGAGCAGCCTGAAGGTTTTACCAAGAAAAATGAAAAAGGTGAAAAACTTGTATGCAAACTGAAAAAATCTTTGTATGGATTGAAACAAAGTGGACGGAACTGGAATAATATGTTACATAATTTTCTAACTGATCAGAATTTCACCCGATCTGTTGCTGACCCTTGTTTGTATACAAAGTTTGAAGGTGATACAGTAACAATGACTCTAATATGGGTAGATGACATAATTATAGCAGCCAGTAATGATGAAGCACTTCATGCCATAAAGACATCCCTCAAAGATAGATTCAAAATGAAAGACATGGGAATATTATCATGGTTTCTTGGAATTGAATTCACTTTTGGTTTAGAGGGGAGTGTTAGTATGAACCAAAGAAAATATTGTGAGAGAATTCTTGAGAAATTTCATATGAAGGACTGTAACCCAAAAGCCATTCCATGTAATCCGACTGTAAGTAAGTTGATTTCTGATCATTCTACTGATTTGGCTGATCCAAGATTGTACAGAGAAATTGTTGGGAGTTTAATTTATGTTATGACAGGAACAAGGCCTGATTTAAGTTATGTAGTAACAAAGTTGTCCCAGTTTATGTCCAAGCCCACTAAGGCCCATCTAGGCTTAGCTAAACACGTACTGAAGTATATTAAAGGGATATTGAATTATTGTTTACATTTTCAGAAGTCAGATAGTCAATTGAAATTAACTGGTTACTGTGATTCAGACTGGGGAGCATCAGAAGATAGACGTAGTACGACAGGCTATAGTTTTCAACTGAGTAAACAAGGCCCATTGATCTCTTGGAAAAGTAAAAAACAAAGAGTAGTAGCTTTATCTACATGTGAAGCAGAATATATGGCCATGACTTGTGCTATGCAAGAAGATAATTTCTTGCGACAATTGTATTCTGATATGACAGGTTGTGAAAGAGACACTGTAACTTTGAATGTAGACAATCAAGGAGCTATAGCATTAGCCAAGAACCCTGTACACCATCAAAGATCTAAGCACATTGAAATTAGATACCATTTTATCAGGTCAGAAGTGGAAAGCAAGATTGTTGATTTAGCTTATGTACCTTCTGAAGATAACATTGCAGATTTATTTACAAAGCCAGTATCAAAGTACAAATTGAATAAGTTCAGTGTTGTCAGGGGAATAACTTAAGTTTAAGAGGGGATGTTAAGATATAAACTCAAGTTACTCAGAATAAATATATAAGGAGTTACTTTCCAAAGGATAAATTAGTTTGCCATTAGTTCCATTTTCTGTATTGCCCCTAGCGGCCATTCTTGTAAGCTTTGTTGTTATTACGGAGAAATAAACCGTTGAAGGAGGATGTGTTTTCCCTGTGCCCCACATATTTAGAGTGATATCCACTATCATGTCGGCGACCATTTCAACACCCATCACCACATGACTAGAACCCAATCCTCTCAGCATCAGCTAGGAAAGGCCCTAGAAAGCCGCCTTTGGCGGGGGGATAGCTCCCCTATTTCAAACCTTTTTGGGGTTGGGCACCCGCCCAATGAGTAAGTTCTAGCTGTTACAGTGCTACTTCTATGTTATTTTAGCTATATCAAGCCAGGCCGCCAGGAGATGGGAAATAAAATTTATATAAATAACCTGCCCAGTTGCTTATTAACCCGGCAAGCGCTATAGGCCTCACGGAAGGCTTCCTATAGGGAACGCGATAGGCCTCACGGAAGCAAGACCATAAAAAAAGCCTTCCAAAACATCCCAGGGGCTATCAAAACAAAGGAATTTGTCTCTAGGTGAGATAATTCCCCTCTAGTACTCATCCATGTGTTTCTCCCCCCCCCCCTCCTCAATTATCACCTATTTTTCCTCTTATTTTCATCATTTATCGGTTATTTTTCTCTCCCGCGATAATGTAGCACAAGTGGGTTGCATAAAAGTTTGTTATATAACACCCAGACACCGGCCCACACCGCCCGCTCGCCTCAGTTGACTCACAGACAGGGAGAGGGGAGGGTTGCCTGTGGCTCTCTCTCGCCTGAGATTATGACCGGGTGGCCAATATCTTCGTTTTTCACCACCCAAATGCTTTTCCAACTTATTTTAGCACTCTTGAAGGTTCATATATACATGATATATGTAAAATAATAGCATACCGAAAACAAATAATGTTCTATATTGTAAATATAACGAATTCTGTCAGAATCCAAGGCTAGAAATGCACAAATAACTACCCTAGCCCCTAGGTCTATTTCGTGCTTGTCAGGTTAAATAGGTTAACCCTTTCAGACTCATATGACGCAGAGGTTGCCAGATTAGCAATAAGAAATAGAGTTCTCTCACTCTTATAATTACCTCTCCAAAATTAGTTTTCTGCCCACAGCTAACTCAAAGACAACTGCAGAGGTTAAAGTAACTAAACTAAATGTTTCTAAATACCCCTGATGGTAACAAAGGCTTTAAAGTATCCCTAATAGGCTCAAAATTGCGTCATATGTCGGAGAGGGTTAAGTGTTTGTCATTAGTATGCCTGTAATAGGTAAAATAGCATACATACAACAAAATTGACTTTGAAACCACTTGAACTCTAAGAACCGTACTACGCAGGGTGTCAAACAAAAGCCAAGCCCAATATTGTTAGTCATTATTATTGTACTGTATAGGCTATGTAAAGCTAAAATGATTGGTTTATAGTTCAAATTATGTATTTGGAAGTGATTAAATGGTCAAAAAAATACTATCTCATGTTAATTGTCTTGTATTCACTCACATATTCATCCAAGGACCAAGTCTTCAAATAAAATGGCTGTTTTGACACCCAGCTCTGGAGACTGTATGTAAGAAGGGTAGAATTTTACTAATGGGGCACGCATTTGACAGGTACCACCACATACTTATTAGAGATTTAATTTATGTGTCCATGCCTCCAACCACCTACAGTACACCCTTTTCTGGTCTGATACTAGTTATAGAAACCATTTAATAACGTTTTTAATGTGGTTTTCGACGAGAATAAAGAAGTGCATATGGGCTGAAAAACGGGCGACGCTCAACGTTAGTTACGTTTGCGGTTGTGTTTTTGCCCCCTGCTGGCAATATATATGATGATAATAAGTCTTCGGGGGGTTAGCCCCCCCCCCCCTCAACACATACTGTACCCTGCGGCCTAAATATTAATTGAACCGCCAATATTAAGAAATTAGTTAAATATGTGCGTAATTGTTAAGTCCAACACCTTCCGCTTGGTAACGTTCAACAAGACTACATCGGCCTTAGGCTATAATTACTGTACCATGTTTTTTTTGTTTTTTCAAGGAATATAGTGTTTCATGGTTTGAGAGGAGGAATTGCATTAACTTACCCATTATCCATCAATCTGAAGATACCTTGTTAATTTGAGCCATATATTGGGTGAATCGCCTTTTTACAGTAGGTAAGGTAATTGTGGGGTAAATTGGATACATAATGGGTTGAAGGGGGGCGCTGCCCCACTCACCCCCCCTTGATTTATTGTCATCCTTCTGGACCAACAGCCATTACTATGCAATAAAGTCTTTAACTTAGCACTGCCGAGGCTGGTGGGGTGCGTATAGGTGCCACAGGGGACTGAGTCTTACCTGGGCGCTGTTTGGCACCACACCTGTGTCGGTAACAGTGTTTGCATATTGGAGCAGGACTTTATTTTTCTATAGTCCAAATTGCCTAATATACAGTAGAGTCTTGTTATGGTGCTGTCTTTTTGTAACACTGTTAAGGCTGGTGTGGTTGCAGATACTGCAGGCGCAAGTGCTGCAGGGGGACTCTTGAGTCTTGCTGAAGGACGGTTAGCACTATACCAACATCAGCCACAGTGATGACTTGGTGGGGCAGTGCTGTGGCGGGACTTTATTATACTACAGTACACTCGAACTACTTATAGGCAACCCCGTCTGAGCCGTTACACATGTAATGGAAAATTATGCTAAACCAATCTACTGTATGTATGTACAGTATATACTGTACAGTACTTGTATATTGATCTGTATGGGGTAAAAACAGGTTGCCGTGCCATTTATTCGGTGAATCGCGCTTTTGCCGCACACTACAAAACAAGAAGGAGAAGGTCAAGTCGACGGAATGCTTTGTTTACAGTCGGCACTGATTATTTTTGGGGTTATTCTTCGATGAAATTGGGTTTTTCAAGTTGTCGATAACAAAATTCGGGTAGAATGTAGAGGTCGGGCATACCGCCAACCTTGTTTACACTACGCGGAGCGGCATCGGACGCTTGCCATCATGTTCCCGTCTATTTTGACTGCCTTTGGATACAATAATATGTTGACCCCCCTTCACCCCCCCATGACATATATATATTGTCAGCAGGGGCCAAAAAAACGAAAAACATCGCAATCAAAATAGACGCGAACTTAACCACGGCGATCAACAAATGTAAACATGACGGCGGAGAAGGAGGCGTTTGACGCTTCCTGTCTATTTTGATTGCCTTTGGAGGTAACATTAATGACAGCTAGAGCCGCCTTTACCAAGTTTTCTGTAGCTTTTTTCAAGGAATATAGTGTTTTATTGTTGTTTTTCATGGTTTGAGTGGAGGATTTGCATTAACTTACCCATTATTCATTAACCCTTTATTGGCGGCGCGCAACTTATGTCGTGTGAAAGAAATTTGGACTAAGTGGCGGTTCACAACTTATGTCGTGTGCCATTTTCAGCACGTAATGTTGCAGAGAGAGAGAGAGCTGAGCGGTGTGAGGAGCGTAGTAAGGCTATGACCGTCGCACACCACCGCGGTGGCCCAACTGAAGTGAAAACCACCCTTCCTTCCCCCCTCACACTCGCTACACAGGGAATTATGTAGGGAAAGTACCTAATTACATGGTTTTTGCACTCGTGTTGTGCGATCGTTGCAAGAAAACTAGCGGTCGTACAAGGATGGTTGGGGTGTCATTGGAAAGCTCTGTTTATGCCCTTTTAGGGATAGATACTTGTTTTACGCTCTGGGTCTTATTTAGGCATGAAAATGATCACGTCAACAACCCTATTTAGGGTAAAAACACCCCGCTGGGCGGTACATATAAATTACCGCCTAGGCCGCTCGTTAGGTGTTAATCTGAAGATACGGCGTTAAATGGCGCCATTTATTGGGTGAATCGCGCTTTTACAGTAGGTAAGGGAAATTGTGGGGTAAATTGGATACACGATGGGTTGACAAGTCTTTCGCAGCACTATTATTAAAAATTTATTAGGGAAAATAGGGACCAATAGACTCGCCATATTTTTCTCATTATAGCCTAATCCGCATGGAGGAATTTCGTTATCGACACTTGAAAAAACCCGATTACACCGAAAAATAACACTAAAATAATAAATCCCAACCGTAAACAAAGCATTGCGCCCAATGGCGAGTGCGATTTACCCAATAAATGGCGTGAGGGTTACTCACAAAAACGAAATAGCGGCAACCTGTTTTTGCCCCCTTACGATCTGTATATGAGGATGACAATAAATCAAGGGGGGGTGAGGGGAGGCAACGCCCCTTCTTAACCCATCGTGTATCCAATTTCCCTTACCTACTGTAAAAGCGCGATTCACCCAATAAATGGCGCCATTTGACGCCGTATCTTCAGATTAATGAATAGGCCTAATGGGTAAGTTTATGCAAATCCTCCACTCAAACCATGAAAAACAACAATAAAACACTAGCCTAGGCTATATTCCTTTTAAAAGATAAAGAAATCTTGGTAAATAAGGCGGCTCTAGCTGTCTTGAATGTTACCAGCAATGTTAGGTAAATGTTAGCAACTGTGGAAAATATATAATAATACCACAAATTTTCTGAGTTTTTTATAATTTTGTGGTAAATCTACAGTTATACTACCCCTCCCCCACTACCTCCCCCCTTCAAAACACGCCTTATAGCGTGTTTTTGGATGGTTCAGCAGACGCGGAAACTGGAAAAAAAAATTATTTTGATAACAAATTATCATCAACCAGATACGAGTTTTTTAGGTAATTTGTTGTTTTTTATTTTTTATTTGATATACAGTGTTGTTTAATACCGAGGACCGTCGCATTTTAGTATTTTTAAAATTAGCCTAACCTAACCTAACTTAACCTAACCTAACCGAAAACTAACCTGTCTCGCGACCGGTCTAAACCCAGCTCACGTTCCCTGTTTATGGGTTCGCGAAAGTTTGTAATACTTCAATGTAGCCATTTCATGTCAAATATACATTTCCGCGCATCATCAAACCATACTAAGTCTACTACTATTAATATTAACCCATTAGTACCAACAGAAT